>CAJHQP010007781.1:0-30418 GCA_905132765.1 Moricandia arvensis
GCTTAATCTAAACATCTATAGTCTATTGTGTGCCCACCGCTCCCTGTGGATTCGATCCCTTAGTACTCACATTGAACTCTTATTGAGAGAGTAAAAAATAGGCGTATACGGGGTTAATTTGAGAGTGCATAATAAAAGCTACATCAGTGGATATGCACTGGATTGGTGGTATCAGCTTGCTAAAAATAGGAGACACATTTGGGAGAGTTTCAAATATCTTCTTGGTATGAGATGATGGCTGTCATGAAGAAGATGCGACAACTTGATCTAGAACTGTTGCAAAGGCCAATCAAGGTCAGATTAGCGGCGACGCCCTAAAACACTCCAGAAATGAGCCAGAGGCCTATGTTATGGTCATGGATATCCAAAAGAAAACTCAGCAATTTTGTTACTTGCATAACCGAACAATTCCAAGATGCAAACATGCTGGAGATACAACAAGCAGTCAATCCTTCAGTACTAGATCAGCAAGAAGGGCCAGATCATGAAACATTGAAAACCCATGCCATACAACCGCCTTGTCTACTCAACGGACCATCAAAAGAACAGAAAACAAACTTCTCCTAAGCCACTGCTGGAACCAGCCGAGAAGGATCCTGAGAGTGAACAGAGCCAGCCAGAACATACCTAGCCAACGTTTCCACGTAAGACATTTCCATTCTACTTAACCAACAATTCACACAATTTATCATGCCATATCCTACGAACACTAAGAAAGTTCATCGATCCCTAAATATCACTTAGAAGAACGAGGAACGAACTTTCCATAGAACACATGATTCATACACCCTATCATGACCGGATCTAATTTGCTAAAAATTATTTTAACAGGTTGCCACGAATTACATCGCCACCTGGATTGATCTTAATAATTAAAGACTTTAACCTTGTGGATTTTTCTGGCGAGAACTTCTGCCATCTCCCTTATTGATCATCACTTGGCAAACTCATTCTTTGGAACTTTGTTCTTGCTCTGACTTCTCTAGAAGACTCTTTCTTTCTTTCTTTTTGGTTGTGAAAAGATGAGTACCCAAAGTTCTATTTATAGGATTCTTAGACTTGCTCACCATGCCGGGTACTTAATGCATGTTTCTTTATTTGCCTTGGTCAAAGATCACCATTAATGCTTGGATCCCTTTTCTACGGTATTTCCATAACTAATTCCCAAAGATCCGACTTTCCTTCTACATAATACCCGCAATGATAATTATTCAAACTTTCCTTACTTGAAATCCGTTGTGCTCTATAGCCAAATATTTCTTAATTAACTTTTCAATCAACCAATTACAAATCTCTTGATCCAACCAACATGAAATCCAACCAGCAAGATCCGAAGGTGAAGAACGAAATAGAAGACAAGATCTATTGCACCGTGAAGGGAATGAAAAACGACAAGTGCATTTAGATGATGCAGCTAGTGGGCTCCAACTAGGCCCATTAACCCAAAATGCCAAAAGAAAACAAGAAAACTCAAGGATTGTTTATTTTACAAGTCCACGAATTCTCCCACGGGCTAACACCAGGAAACACAACCTTTATATTGTTAAAACATAAAACAACACCACTCCAAGAATATGGGAATGAACATATAATCAGCAGCATCTCCCCAAGTTACCTCTTAAGCCAACCCAACAACATAATCTCATCCAAATGACTCAACCAATGGGTGAGACAACGATGAACCAACAACTCAAAACCAGAAAAGGAATTGTCAACAAACAGAGCAAGAAAGTTGAGCTGATATTTCACACATCCAAACCCTCTTCCTTAGCTCTATAGAGCTGGAATATTTTTAATTTAGGGGGTTCCTCAACAATTCTCATATTGAAAAAATCCAGAAAAATCTTCTTCCGTATATAAATTTCTTGATGAAAAAAACAAACTTCCAATTTCGTAAATAAGAAATTTGAAGGAATGGGTTTTGAGAACCACACCACTATAGAACCCCACTGGAGAGGCAGTGGAGGATTGGCTCTGTTCTGGAAAGAAGGAATCCAGCTCACCATTGAAGAAGTACAAAAAACTTCACCGATACATAAGTAATCATCGAGAACAAGAGCTACTTTCGTTTATGGCGCACCTGAAAAAGATAAGAAAAATAGATACGAGAGCACATAGCCAAATTCTAAAGAACTATGGATTCTTATGGGAACATTAACGAGTTGATTGATAACTCCGAGAAGAAAGGAGGGTCAGTTAGAGCATAGGGGACTTTCTTTGATTTCTAAACACCCTATCTGGGAACGGTTTATTGGATGTGGCAACACTTTGGAAACTTTTTCTCTTGGCGATGATCATGACACACACATACTATTCACTACGTTCTTGATTGTGTCCTAAGGAATAGCTATTTGGCTGGAGAATTATCGGCCAGTTTCAGAGAGTACCTTGACTTTGAGGGTTATGACCATAGGCCTATGGTCACCAAACTTGATGTGACAACAAAAAAGACGGGAGTCATATAGCCTATTTATTATCAGTTTTAGGCTATGTTATAGGCTCTATCTAGGGTCTATTATGTGTTTCTAGGCTATGTTTTAAGGTCTTTACAGGTTCAGGTACGTTTTGGAGATATATGGAGATAATTGGAGCTTTTGGAACATTTAGAGGAAAAGAATATGTAGCTGACCAGTAAGAGAATCGAAGTACAGGACAGTCGTCGATCGATGACACAACATTGTCATTGACCAATGATACAAAACCAAGATCGATCGATGTTGCACACTTGAAATCGATCGATAAGCAACTCACAGACATCCAATCTCAAGCCCAAGTTAGAGACGAATCACGAAGATACCCTGGACGAGTTTGACCTTGATTTTAGGGTTTTATATTTATGATTTATGTATTACACACAAAAAAGTGGGAGAGAGTTAGGAGAAAGTTGGGAGAAGAGAGAGAAGAAATTTAGTTTCTATTATAGTTTTAAGGTTTCTAGAGAAGAAGATTCATAACTCC
This sequence comes from Moricandia arvensis, assembly GCA_905132765.1. NCBI lineage: Eukaryota > Viridiplantae > Streptophyta > Magnoliopsida > Brassicales > Brassicaceae > Moricandia > Moricandia arvensis. The sequence goes on from CAJHQP010007781.1 coordinate 2,959, forward strand.
TTAGAGAGATTTGGATTGAAACCCCAATATTTATCTATACATTATATTCAGACTATTGTTATTACTTTATTTATGACTGAGTAGTTATCAACTAGATTTAGGGTTGAATGATGGCAATCATGGATTAGCCCAAAAGTAGGATTGCTAAGTTAAGTTAATATTCATCAATTGAGTTGTGCTTAATGTTTGCATTCTAGAGTAGCTAACTAGGATCTCGAAAGTAGGACATGGACAACTACGTGAGTAGGTTATGTGCCATAATAGACTCCATTGAGCCAGGTTGTTAGGCGCATGCGAAAGTTGATCAAATTAGCTTGGTGACATATCAAATCTCGTTTACACTTCCTTCTGATTTTACCATCGATCGAATTCAGGCCTTAGCCGTTGATCGATGGCCTTTCCTTTTGCTCGCATACGAGAGTTGGAGTTAAAAGGGTCAGAATATTTAATATTGGAGTCCTAGAATATTTACATTTCCGTGCTTCTTATTCCCTATAATCCATTAAGCTTGAAACCCTAGGTTTAACATATTACATTTACATTTAGCTAGTTTAATTTTATATTTCCATATTTGCATTATTATCATATTTCCATATTTCATTTATGCCTCCTGATAAGGAATATTCTTTAAACTGATTAATTGCTACTAATATATATCAACCTAGCTTAGTCTTTGGAAATAAAAATTTTATTTTGTACCATTGCTCTCTATGGATTATATCCCTACGTACTACACCTGATTTCTCTTGGCATAAGTTATATTTGTTTGTTAAGACTAGAGTTAATTTGATAGTTAATTGATTAGGATATTCATACACTGTTAGAACAAATGTCAAATTTGACGCCGTTTATGGGGAGCATTAATCGCCATGAGATTTAATTTTCTCGGATTTATTCTATGTTTGTTTTTACTTTCAAGTTACTAAATTTTTCTTTTTTTTTGTTTTCAGCTACATGCAAAAGAGTACCAAGAGAAATAAATGACAAGAAATTTTATTGAAAGACCCAGAGAAACTCGAATGTAGGATCCGCAAAGAAAGATGACAAGCTTTGATCGGCGGCATCTACTAAGCGTCGACCGACGCTTATTTATGGACAGCATCGACCAACATCAGAACTCGAGCATTGACCGACATCGATCACACCTCATCGGTCTGCAAAATCTTACCCCCATCGATCAACAGCAGCAAACAAGTTGTGACTTTAGTATTGGTTCAAAATGAGAATGGAGACTTGCGTGACCTCAACAGTCATCTGCGTAATGCAGCATGTCAAAAGATAGACGATCAAGGGACTGTAATCCTTGATACAAAAGCAGAAGCACAAGCAGACGCTGCAGTAGCTCAACCTGAAGCTAATGCCCAATCTGCTCAGAGAACGCTGGCTGATTACAACCGCCCAGACCAGTTCTACACCAACAGATCCGCCATCCATCCTCTAGCTTTGAAGAGAAACGATTTTGAGATCAAGCCCGCTTTCTTTGGACTTGTAGCGCACACGCCTTACCATGGGTTGCGACATGCGAACCTTATGAAACATCTGGAGCGATTTGAGGATCTAGTGACTGCTATTAAAGCTAATGGAGTCCTTGAGGACTATCTCTTTTGTAAGCTCTTCAAGTACTCACTTGCTGGAGAAGCTTCATTTTGGCTTAAGCAGCTACACCCATGATCTCGGACATCCTTGACTGACATCAAGAACGCTTTCTTGCGTAAATTCTTTGATAACGTGAGAGTAGAAATCTAAGGAGCAAGATTGCTACCTTTTCACAAGAACCTTCAGAGTCTTTCAGAACTCCTGGATCAGATTCAAGTCATACCAGAGAGATTGTCCACATCATGGGCTCAACAAAATGCAGCTTCTTAGCACTTTCTTCAGAGGTATTGGACTACAGTATCAAATGGCTTTGGACACAGCCAGTGAGGGAAACTTCAACACCATGAGTCCTAAAGAAGATACGAGATTGATTGAGGATCTTTCATCCAGCAGCTGTACCAAGAACACAGATTTTGAGAGGAGGAAATAAACTCCAGCTATGAGCAAGGAGAATATTGAAGAAGTCAAGGCAAAGCCGGATAAAGTTCAAAAGTTTCTCAAAAAGCAAGTTATATTTGCGGAAGTAGAAGCAATAGAGTTTGGAGATTGAAGAAGAGGATGTGAACAACATCGATGGGAATGGTTTCTAGAGACAAGAGAATCCAGGTTTCAACAGGAACTCCTATGGGACTGGTCAAAGGAGTACATTAATCAAGTTCACAACGTAAGCCCTTCAACAACAACATAACTTATGGATCTTCCTATTCCAGAATCCTCCTCCAGAAGCTCAAGAAATTAAGATGAAAGCAAGGATTGACAGAGTTTTAGAGGGATATCAAAAAGATGACTGTGAATTTTAATGGAAAAATAGATGGTGTGTACCTCAACCTCAATACCAAGTTCGAAAACCTCAGCACCCATGTGAAGAAGTTGGAGAATCAAGTTATGCAAAAAAGAGAAACCATTAGGATGCATGAGAGCTTGATTAAGGAGAAGATAGAGGTTGGAAAAAGCACCATGTCAATGCATTGATTGATGATGATTTTTGGCAGGAAGGTAAGAGAGAGAAGCTCAAGAAAAAAAAATTGTGTGGAAAATTCCATGTGATCAGCACTTCTCATTGGTGACGATCGACACCAAGCAATAAGCATTAATCGACACTGAATCTTGCAATATCAGTGGCTTCGTGTGAATTGACTAACGTCGATCGACACAGACGTCCGAGCATCGACCGACAGAAGTGATATACGTATCAATCGACAGTGCGACCTTAGCATCGATCGACAAATGAGGAAACTAGTTCGACTGCCGTATATCAATGCAAGCTTGATTGTGCATCCGATCATGATAGTTTCAGAACAAGATACAAACACATCTAAAGCTATGGATCTCGATAGAGAAGATGAGGGACACTCTAAGAGGAAGCAAAAAATCTCCAAACATCAATGCAAAGAAGCTAACGAAAAGGAGATGGATAGCATTGCTAAAAGAGTTTTTTAAATTCCTCTAGATATCTCTTTTGATGAAGTTTATTATACTCACAGATTGTGGATGTTTTTTAGAGAAACAAGAGAGACATATGATGATATAGAAATCATGTTCAATCATCTCAGAGAGAAGATGAAGCAAATGACTTGTCTGAAAAGAAAAGTGACCTTGGAAAGTTCGTGATCCCATGCTTCATCAAAGGCCACGAATATCCCAATGCCCTTTGTGACACTGGATCATCAGTGCGCATTATGCCAAAGTCTATGGTAGAGGAGTTGAACCTGAGAGTGGAACCTGCAATGATTCTTTAATGTTTGTAGACTGCTCCAGAGTGAACTCAGGAGGGATGGTAAAAGATGTTCCAGTGCAGATTAACAACACCCTAATCCAAGTAGACTTCCATGTGATGTACATCAGGATAGACTAAAAATCTTCGCGACTACTTAGGAGAACATTCATTTCCACTGTGAGAGCTATCTGCGATATGAACAGGTTGTCTCTATCTCTAATTGATCGGAATATATTTTATGAACCTGTTAAGAATAAGAGCAAAGCTACTTTGATTGAATTATGTTATGATGCAGAGCTTGTGTCTACATGATTCTGCGATTTTGAGTTCAATGAGGAGTCGGAAAAAAGGTGCATCGATCGATACTCAGCCAAGAAAATCAATCGACGAGCTTGCAGTTCAACAATTGATCGATGCCCACGCCCTATTATCGATCAGCACCCACCATTCAGAACTGATCAACATTTACCACGCAGATCTCGTTTACAACCAAGCCTACCTCGAGCACGATGAAGACTACAGAGAAGAAGAGATAACCGAATACAGAGGTACTTCTATGGAAGAGGCTGTTGTTTTTCATGAAATCGGGAAATCGACGTCGATCGATGGTAACCAATCACCATCGATCGGTACTGGTATTAACTCAGAGTCCAAAATGGATTCAGCTACAGAATGCGAGAGGGAGTATGGTTTTCAACAACCAAATGATTTCGATATTATGAGAGATCCAGACGGTCACACAAGAGCTATGGAATGCCGAATTCTGCATGTCACGAGGGAAGATGTGGCAGATATACTTGCGAATGGCTAATGGATCTGGAATCTTTCGACCAACAGTCTGATTATCGATCATCGATTGATGGTCACCATACACCATCGATCGACACACATAAGGCATATCGAGGATATGGTGAAGCTTACAAAGAATACAATGAAGATTACAGAGAGGGAGAGCTGAATGAGTATTGTAGCCTAGCAATGGAATACGCTGGCTGGGTAATGAAACTTGAAAGTGGATAATCAAGCATCAATCGACGACATCTCTTTGCCTTCGAAACAATATCAGACGCAAACCAAAACAAGAACCAAGAGCAGAAGATACAGGTGATGGTTATCTTAGACCAGATTAGTTTGGAATTTCAGAGATACAAATGGACGTGCACAAACTCTCTATGGGAGAATTCTAAACATACCTAAGGAGGATGTAGCAGATGCCCTTGTTATTGCTACTGGATCCGGAAATGTATTTGGACAACAGCCATCGACCGACGCACAAGTACAAACATTGATTGACAGCGAGGAATAGAAGAACGTGCCTATCAATAATCATTTATACACTCCCAAACATAAAAAAATCAATCGACAACAGGAATCACTCATCGATCGATACCATCTTCCCAGGGGTTGAACCAGTTTTTTACCTCTAATCCTTTTGGTTCAGGAAGTCCACGATCGATCGATTGGATAAACCCACTAATGATCGACGATCATATAGAGCATGGAAAGAGAGCTTGTGAAGCTGAAGGCAGAAGAATTTTCCATTGGAAAATGAAAGATGAGTATGGCGTCTACAGAGATGAGAATGGTAAAGCATGAGCTATAGACGGTAGAGTGTTAATGGGCAAGAAGCAGACATCATAGAAGTTCTGGAGAGAGCTACTATGTTTGAGCAGAGCTACATATGTTTACCAAAATATGCATCGAAGATCGCTATGTCTATGATAAAGCAAAAGACATATAACAGAGCAGAGATTGATTCTATTGTGCACGAGATCTACAAAGCTCAAGAAATATCGCTAGATTATTTCTACAAGAGGCTTGATGATGTCTACTCTCCTGTAGACAAGTGTCTCACCGGTTTGACTACATAGATGGATGAGATGAAGCAAGATTTGGATATTGTTCGAAGACAACATGCGACTGGAGCAGACATAGTGAAATCGATCGACAACAGCATCAAGCCACTGATCGATATTGAGTTCGACAGACCGAAGTCCGCAGCAGAAAAACAATTAGAAGACATGTTCGATGAGGTTACTTATTCTGAAAGCCTAATGAGGTAAGATATATCTCAACAATTGGAGGATATATAAGAGACTACATCTGCAGACTTAGAATGCTACATCGCAGTATTGAGAATCTACAAAGGGGAATGCATTTAGTGGAGGTTTCTAAAGAGATCATGAAGAATGAGGAAGCCAGAGGAGATGAGGCAATGAGAAGCTTCGTTGGTACATGGTTTCAGAAGAGCAAGGAAGATGTAGACACTTTTTTCCAAGTGTTGATCCACCTCCATTATAGTCAGAAAATTCAACCATTGAGCTTAAGACTATAACCAAGCGTTGAGTGGGATATTTAGTAAGTTATTATTTAGCTTTTACTTATTGACATGAGGTTTTTATGTATTTCAATGCAAATTCTTCAAATTAACCCTATGAACTACTCTTGCCAAAGGAGGTCAAATTGTAGTATTTAGGGATCGAATCCACATGGAGCGGAGGCACACAATATACTCAATACAGTTGCAATTAAGCTAGGAAAATATATTAATAAGTAGTAAATAAACTATTGAAGATAACTGATTGATTGGTAAGTAAACAATAATAATAAATAGCTAGATCTAGGGTTTCAGGCAAATAGATTATAGAGGATAGAAGCCAAGGGTATTAATCGTAGTACTCGATATCTAACGTAAAAGACTACCAGCTCTCGCTGCGAGTCTAATCTATGGACTAAGTCTGATGTCTCTGCTCTTGTTTGTTGACACGGAATGATCGTCAACCGATGGCAATGATCATGTATTGATCGATGGTCTCTTAAGTCAAATTTTGTGACCTAATTCGATAAGTTCACTAAATTAACTAAATCAGCTCTTGTTTTTTTCTAGCAACCTATCTCAACATGATTAATTGTAGTAGTAGACATGCTCTTGCTTGCGCCTAACTATACTATGACCAGGGTTCTAGTTAGCTACTCTAGAATGCAGGCAATAAACACAATTCTATTAATTGATCTAATAATCACCCTAGCAATTCTATTGTTTGGTTAATCCATCAATACCATTAATAAACCCTAACTTAACAAGAGATCTACTCATACATGATCTTTGTCACAAAAATCATAGATGAATAGAATAGATATAATATAAAACCAAAAGAGTTCCAGGAGGACTCTGAAGGAGCTCCTCCCTTCTCTCCAAACCCAGAACAATAGATAAAATAAAGCTTGGTAAAGCGTAGCCGTCAACAATGGCTTAGAAAACATATAAATAGGGTCTTAGGTCATCCATGGGTATTTTGGTAATTTGTGATGGATCATGGGTTTAAGTCGGGCCTGTTTTCTGGGATTACCGTCGATCGACACCGAGTCTGTGCTGTCGATCGACACTAATACATCTTCTCGACAGCTTCCTCTCGCGAGGCAGACAGACTACTCTCCAGTAAATCGGGCATAATTTTAGCTCTAACCGTCAGATGAAGATCAAACTGGTGGCATTGGAAATATCATTCCAAAGCTCTATCGATAGTCAAATTATCAGCTCCATATCACTGTGGGAAGGCCTCCATCTATAGCTAAACCTTTGACGCATTTGTGCAGTTCTGCATCTCTAGAAGCTCCAAAATCACCAAAGTGCAACAGAACGTACCTGAACCTGAAAATACTCTAATAAATACTCCAAACACATATAATAGACTCTAAATAGGGCTGATATTATGGCACAATAGTGGTAAATATCAGGCCCTATCACTTATACTACTATTCATTTCGAGCGTTTCTTTGTTTTACAGACTGTTTAAGTCCACCATAGATCGACACCACAGAGGAACAATCATTCAACAATGGATCGCGACCATCGATCGACCACTCCAGCCTACCATCGATCGACAGCCTCTTAGAGGGGGAGGTATCGAGTTCTAAACAATTCACTTATGATTTGGATTTTTCCTAATCTAATCCGGGACTAATTACACTGGGGACAATGTAATTTAAGTTTGGGGGAGGTTCCCTAATGCTATTTATTTGTTTTTGAGTTTTATTTATATAATTTTATAATTTTTCAAAAAGATTTATTGAGTCAAGAATGGTACTATGATCAAGATTTATTATTGACTAACCACACTTTATCACCATTCTTAGAAGGTTTTTTGCAGAGATTACTGGAGATACCAAAGTGGATCATCCCGCCGCTATATCACACTTTCTTAGAAAGTCCGAAGGAACCGAAGCTGATTGCCAACACTAATCCTGATATTACTTGCTTGCTTTGGGGCTTGGTATACACTGGATCGGATTCCTTCTGCAAGTCTGGAAGGTAAAACTCTGCGTGCTTCTGATTCCCCTCTCTCTCCCCTTCAGATTAAAAAATGAGTCGAACAGGATTTGGTGGCTACAACCATTAAAGCTTGATTCATATGATTCTAGAAAGAGAAAAAAGTCAAAAGAAGTGAACCGGATCTGGTGGCTAAAACCATTAGCGCTTGATTCATGGAAATTTGTACAAATATCTCAGTCATTTAAAAAAATGATACCCACAAAAGAAGGGAGACATTGACTGAGAGGAGTGAGAAGAGAGAGAGGAAATAGATTAGAGAAGACTACTTATGTGCTCAGATAATTGCAGGGGTAAGAGTCCATATGTCATTTTATCGATACTCCTAGGGTAAATCATGCACTTTTATTTTATGCAAAGAAATGAAATCAATAGAGGAGTGAGTCAGACTAGTATTCGCTAAGTTGTTTGGTTTCTATACTAGGATAGGGTATATAAAGTTTCTCTGTGATTGACTTAATAGGGTGTAGTTGCAACAAAGTAGGGTGACAGTTATACTTAGACATTATGTGAGTCTTCACTTTTGAAAACCTCTTTCACAGGCTTGTTTGCTTGAGGACAAGCAAAAGGTTAAGTCTAGAGAAGTTGATATAGCCTATTTATTACCAGTTTTAGGCCAAGTTATAGGCTCTATTTAGGGTATATTATGTGTGTCTAGGCTATGTTTTAAGATCTTTACAGGTCAAGGTATATTTTGGAGTTATATGGAGATACTTGGAGAATTTCGAACATATAGAGGAAAAGAATCCATAGCTAATCAGTAAGAGAGTCGAAGTACAAGATAGTCGTCGATCGACGACACAACATTTTCATCGACCGGTGATACAAGACCAAGATCGATCGATGTTGCACACTTTCCATCGATTGATAATCAATTCACAGACTGCCGATCTCAAACCCAAATTAGAGACAAATGACGAAGATACCCTGGACGAGTTTTGAGCTAAATTTTAGGGTTCTATATATATTCTTTATGTATTACACAAAAAAAGTGGGAGAGAGTTAGGATAGAGTTGGGAGAAGAGAGCGAATGAGAGTTTAGTTTTCTATTATAGTTTTAAGGTTTCTAGGGAGGAAGATTCATAACTCCTAATGGAAATTTGTATTGGACCCCAATATTTTATCTATGCATTATATTCAAACTATTGTTCTTAATTTAATTATGTTTGAGTATTTATCAACTAGATATAGGGTTAAATAATGGCAATCATAGATTAGCCTAAAAGTAGTATTGCTAAGTTAAGTTAATAGCCATTAATTGAGATGTGCTTAATACTTGCATTCTAGAGTAGCTAACTAGGATATCAAAAGTAGGACATAGAAGACTACGAGAGTAGGTTTTGTGCCAGAATAGACTCCATTGAACTAGGTTTTTAGGCGCATGCGAGAACTCGTCTAATTAGTTTGGTGAACATATCAAATCTCATTCACACTTCCGTCCGATTTCACCATCGATCGACATCAGACCTTAGCCGTCGATCGATGGTCTTTCCTTTTGCTCGCATAAGAGAGTTGGAGTTAAAAGGGTCATAATAGTTAATATTTGAGTTTTAGAATGTTTACATTTCCGTGCTTCATAATCCCTATAATCAATTAAACTTGAATCCCTTGGTTGAGCATATTTACATTTACATTTAATTTGTTTAATATCATATTTCAATATTTGCATTATTATCATATTTCATCTATACCTCCTGATAAGAAATATTTGTTAAACTGATTAATTACTACTAATATATATATATATATATATATATATGTAATTTTTAGAAATAAAAAATCTATTGTGTACTCTTGCTCTCTGTGGATTCGATCCCTAAGTACTACACCTGATCTTTTTTGGTAAAATTTTTATTTTTATGTTAAAATTAGAGTTAATTTGATAGTTAATTGTTTAAGATAATCACACTGTAATAAAACAATAAACACACCATGTCAGGGAGGAATATTCAGATTTGATCATAAACTACACGACAAAGAAGACATCGAGAAACTTGTGGCCAAAACTTGGTTGGAGATTAGACAGAAAACATTTAAGGGTCAAACAGAAAGATGTCAAGCAACTATATCGCTCTGGATAAAAGAAACGCACATCAATAATCAAAAATTCATATCCTCATAAAAGAAAATCTTGAAAAGGCCATTAAAGCAACATATGAAGCAGAGATTAAAAATATCAACAATGACCTTAGGGCAACATACAAACTCGAGGAAGACTACTGGAAGCATCTATCTCAACAATTATGCTTGCACTTGGTGATAAGACTTCTAGGTAATTTCATGCGGCCACAAGAAATAGGGGAGCTATTAATAAGATGGCAATGATTAAAAAACAGTTGGGGTGAGAGCTTCGATGCGGAAGAACAGATAGTTAAATTCAACTATGATTATTGTAACACCCCTCTCCTCGAGAACGGCGTGTTACATATGTAAAATATCAAATTAACCCAATTTATAAAAATATCTAATAAAATATTGAAACATTTAATAAAATAAAAGCGGATAAATTATTTTCAAATTTAGAAAACCAAAATATTACAAATAGAAATGTCGAATAAAATCAAAATAAAATACGAAGATCCCAAAGACACCAAACCGTACAGATATCCGACTACTCGTGATGCTCACCTGAAAAGGGGGGGAAAGAGGGCTGGGCAACAGGGGATTCACTCAGTGAGGTATGGGAAGCTAAACCCGAAGTCCATGGACCCAATCATAACACTCTGAATAAATATAATTTAATTCTAACACGTAACAAACATGGTACCTAAAGTACCCAAAGAACAAACAATGGTTCTAGCGAGATACACACCCGCTACCCACTAACAGGCCAGAAACAACAACGCCGAATACGTGCTCGTTAACACACGCCCGTAGACGATTTATAGACCTCAGCCTTGGCAACAACAGGTCGACTATGTTATGCCGCAACATCTCCACACAAAATATACTGGTCACAAACCACTCTACGGAAGTACGTATCCGTAGTCGACCATAACCTTTCACCTCAATTCTCAACAAAGATTTATATTTATACATAAAATATATATATATATATATCCAATTATCAAAGAAAAAGTAAAGTTGAACCCTCTTACATCATATATCCGGTTTAACAGAGAACCTAATAACTAAACAAGCAGACTCTGATAGACTCGATTTCACGAAGACGGAACATAATAGAACTAAATTATGTTTATTCAAAATCCTAAGCCGTGTACGAGAAGTTTGGGAGTAGCCGTCACCTTTGCTACGGGTTCTGAATAAAACCTGAGAAAACACCGACTGACCTTGACGGCTTCAAAACAGCAACTCTAGAACTCTCTGAAAAAGATGAATATGATGTTTCTGGCAGAACTAAACCTTAAATATAATCGATGAATAACTTAAGAACTGACCGTTAACTTTTCGATCCGTCCGGTCAGAATATAATACTAGATGTTCTCTATCAGTAGCCACCGATTTTTCTTGGATCGGACACCATTTGGTTAACCAAAATAACTTTATCTCCAGACTGGTCGCAAACGAAGACTGCACCGACACCTCTCACAAAAAAAAGCATAACTCACAGAAAATAACTTGGAATGACGATCCACTTGTTGGAGATGATAGATTTAGGAATGAACTACTTACTGACAAGTTTCCGGACTAAAATCTTTTGCTTAGATTGACCGTTTCGTCCTTACGCTGAGAGTGGTTGGACATGTCTCTGCATCTCAACAGCTTAAGCTTATTCTTGGCCAAGAAGCAACGCCAATAACTTCTTATGTACAATTTCAATATAGATTAGGTTTATTGTTATAGATTCTTGGAAACGAGATCTATATAATAGGCCATGGTTCGCAGCCTAAAATCATGTGGATTGAACTAGAACCCTCTCTCAAAACAACATCTCAGCCATAGATCCAATGATGCAAGTGAACATGGTGAAGATATGGAACTGGTCCGTTTGTACGTCCTCACTCCCTCTCGTCTTTTCTCACGTCCAAAATATGTGAGATGGAATGACAATGGATCTGGTGATTATTATTCACCTATGGTATATAGCGTAATAAAACAACGAGGCCAACAATGGTGGTGATAAAGACGGTGGTGTGATGCAATATGGCGGCTCCGGTCTTGTGTAACTCTTCTCCACGTCTTGACCTGTCTACCTCATCGCAAATCTTCAACGAAGGTATCAATGGTACTGACGTTTATGATCTTCGGTGGTAATGAGAACATCGATGACTCCTCTCTTACTCCACCATGTTTGACGGCGTCCAAGGAAGAGAGACCGCGAGTGAATATATATAATTAGGTAACACATTGGTTGATCCATTAATTAATTAAAACCATAGTGGTCGGTTTAGCTAAACCAAAAATTTGAAACAAACCAATTCATAATTAATAACAAATTAGGGTCGTTACAATTCTCCCCACTAATAAGAAATTCGACGTCGAATTAAAACCATGAACCAGCAGTCCAATACCATATTGAATAATCTATGGATAGTCAATCCTAATCTGAATCTCGGCCTCCCAAGTCTACTCTTGGTCATGTCTCTCTCTTATCAAATTTGGACCAACATGGTCACTATTTTCTGAACTTCTTTCACTTGCCAATTTATAATCTCTACTGGCTGATTATGTGTAGATAAAATTTCTACCAAAATTACTTGAGCTGATGCAAAATGTGCTCTGGATCTCTCACGACCCTCCTCAGTACTCACGCATGGAACACATCATGGAAGCCTGACAACTCCGCTGATAACTGCAATCTAGAGGCCACTGCTTCACTCCGCTCCATAATGGGATATGGTCCCATATATCTCGGTTTAGGTTTCTTTAGCTTATGAGTCTTAGATCCTCTCTGAAATATCCTTATCTTCAGGTACACTAAGTCACCCACCTGAAACTTCAAATCTTCCTGGCGCTTATCTCCATAACTCTTTTGACGGACATGGGCTTCCTTATGCAGAGTCTTGAGCATCTCCACCTTCTCCACCGTCTCTTGAACCATTGTTGGTTCTATGACACGTCCCTCCCCCACTTATGTCCAACAAAGAGGAGTACAACAAGGCCTACCGTAAAGAGCCTCATACGGTGTCATCTAAATACTCGAATGGTAGCTGTTATTGTAGGCACACTCCACTATAGGTAAATACTTTCCCCAGCTCCCTTCCCAATCTAAAGCACAAACCCTGAGCATATCCTCTAATGTCTGAATAGTCCTTTATGACTGCCCATCTGTCTGCGGATGATAAGCAATACTCATATGGACATTTGTCCCAAACGCCTTCTGGAAGGCTTCCCAAAATGCATATGTGAACTTTGTGTCCCGATCAGATACAATACTAACATGGACTCCATGCAACCTCACAATCTCTGTGATGTATATTTGTGCCAACTGATCAGCTCCATCTGTCTTCTTGATTGCTAGGAAATGAGCTGACTCGGTGAGTCTTTCCACAATTGCCCAAATAACATTTTTCTCACATTAGGTTATTGGAAGTCCAGTCACAAAATTCATAGTCACCATGTCCAATTTCCACTCTGGCAATGACATGTTCTGCAATAATCCGCTAGGCACCTAAAGCTGAGCTTTAACAATCTGACACGTCTGACACTGTAATACCGATGTAGCAACATCTTTCTTCATACCAGGCCAATGATAATACCATTTCAGATCCCTATACATCTTAGTATTTTCCGGATGGATAGAAAAATGCGGGTGGTGTGCTTACTGTAAAATCTCCTTCCTTAACGACTTATCATCTGACACACAAACTCGGTTCCGGTACATGTACATCCCGCTCGAAGCTATATGATATCCAATGCTCTCAATCTCTATCTGTTTACCCAAAGACTCGTCACTATCCTGAGTTTTGCATATCCTTCACAATAAATTTGCCTGCTCCAAGGCCTCAAGACCCGCTGCCTCCCCCTCTACAGTAAATGCACAAAATCTGAGACTAGTGAGTGTCTCAGTAAGGTCATGCGCCTACTTACAATATTTTCCAACTGATTGGATTTATCCCGATGATAAGTGATATCCACGTTGTAATCTGCTAACAACTTCATCCACGTACACTGCCTCAAATTTTATTCTACCTGGGTAAAAATATACTTATGACTCTTGTCATCTGTGAGTATCTACACTTTCTCTCCATATAAATATGACCTCCAGATCTTCAGTGCAGATGCAATTGCTACCAACTCTCTGTCGTGAGTAGGATAATTAACCTCGTGAGGTCTCAACTGACGTGATGCATATGCGATGACCTGATCCTTATGCATCAATGCATGTCCCAAGCAAGTACTTGATGCATATGTATAAAGTTCATAAGGTAGTACCGGCCTAAGGAGTACCAAAAATGGAATCTTCGTCAATTGTCGTTTCAACTCAGTTAAACTCGTCGAAAAAGAATATGTCCAATCAAACTTGACGTCCTTGTTTGTTAATCGCGTCATCGGCTTCGCATACTAATAAAACCCTTAACAAATTTTTGTAGTACCCCTGCTAAATCAAGAAACTGTGGATCTCTGTAGTACTCTTAGTGTATGCTACTATGATATTTCATTAATTTCCTCTCGATCTATTGCAACTCCCGTCTCAGAAACTACGTGTCCAAAAATCCAATTTTCTTTTGCCAAAAGCTACACTTACTCAACTTAGCAACTAACTGACGCTTTTTGGGCTTACCCAACATAATCCGCAAATGCTCAAAATGCTCCTCTCTGCTCCAAGAATATATCAAGATATCAAAAATGAAGAAAATCACACATTTATCCAAGTGCTCACGAAACACATTATTCATGAGCTTCATAAACGATGCAGGTGCGTTCGTCAACACAAATGGCATAACCACGAATTCATAGTGTTCACAACGTTTACGGAAAGCCATCTTCTGCACATCCTCATCATCTATCGCAATCTGGTGGTAACCCAATGCTAAGTCAATCTTAGAAAACCATGAATCTCTCTACAACTGATCCGACAACTCATCAATACGCAGTAGCGGATACTTATTCTTGATGGTCACTTTGTTCAAGCCTAGATAGTCGATACAAAGTCTGAAAATTCCATCTTTCTTCTTCACAAACAATACCGGTGCTCCCCAAGGTGATGTACTTGGTATGATAAAAAATTTATCTAGTAGCTCCTCCAACGGCTTTTTTCAACTCCACCATTTTTGTTGGCGCTAAACGGTAGGGAGCTCGTGAAACAGGTGTTGTCCCTGGATCCAATTCCATCGTAAGTACGTCCCCTCTGGCTGGCGGTGGCCCCGCTAAGGCCTCAAAAACATCTTCATACTCTGCAACCACTGGGGCATTCTGGAGATCTTGCTCTCCATCTTCCTTAACCATCGAAATGGTGGCTAAATATCCCTATGTTCCTCTCTCCAATAAATCATCAGCATGCAACATGGAGACTATAAAAAACTCCAGGTGTGTCTAAATACCCTGAAACGTAATATTCTCATATGAATTAGGAATATGAAATTTGGCTCTTGGACACTCCAACACTATCTGATGACGTGACAACCAATCCATCTGAAGGATAATATCGTAGTAATTTCAATTTTATCTCTGCCAAGTCTCATGCAATCTCAATCCCTCCAAGTATAACTAGCACATCTCGATGAATGTCGATGACTCCCAATCTCTTTGCCAAGTTCCTTACTCGCCATCCCGGGTCGGAGCCGGGACGGAACCCGCTCTGATACCTAATTGTAACACTCATCTCTTCCTCTCTCGAGAACGGCGTGCTACTTATGTAAAATATCAAATTAAACTGATTTATAAAAATATCTAATAAAATATTGAAACATTTAATAAAATAAAAGCGGATAAATTATTTTCAAATTTAGAAAACCGAAATATTACAAATAGAAATGTCGAATAAAACCAAAATAAAATACGAAGATCCCAAAGACACCAAACCGTCCAGATATCCGACTACTCGTGATGCTCACCTGAAAGGGGGGGAAAGAGGGGTGAGCAACACGGGAGTCACTCAGTGAGGTATGGGAAGCTAAACCCGAAGTCCATGGACCCGGTCATAACACTCTGAATAAATATAATTAATTCTAACATTGTAACAAACACGGTACCTAAAGTACCCAAAGAACAAACAATGGTCCTAGCAAGATACACACCCGTTGCCCACTAACAGGCCAAAAACAACAACGCCGAATACGTGCTCGTTAACACACGCTCGTAGACGATTTATCGACCTCAGCCTTGGCAACAATAGGTCGACTATGTTGTGCCGCAACATCTCCACACAAAATATACTGGTCACAAACCACTCTACGGAAGTACGTATCCGTAGTCGACCATAACCTTTCACCTCAATTCTCAACAAATATTTATATTTATACATAATATATATATATATATATATATATATATATATATATATATATATATATATATATATATATATATATAATATCAATTATCAAAGAACAAGTAAAGTTAAACCCTCTAACATCCTATATCCGGTTTATCAGAGAACCTAATAACCAAAACAAGCAGACTCTGATAGACTCTATTTCACGAAGACGGAACATATTAGAACTAAATTACGTTTATTCAAAATCCTAAGCCGTGTACGAGAAATTTGGGAATAGCCCTCAAACTTTGCCACGGGTTCTGAATAAAACCTGAGAAAACACGACTGACCTTGACGACTCTAAAACAACAACTCTGGAACTCTCTGAAAAAGATGAATATGATGTTTCTGGCAGAACTAAACCTTAAATATAATCGATGAATAACTTAAGAACTGACCGTTAACTTTTCGATCCGTCCGGTCAGAATATAATACTAGATGTCCTCTATCAGTAGCCACCGCTGAGCTTTAACCATCTGAAACGTCTGACACTGTAATACCGATGTAGCAACATCTTTCTTCATACCAGGCCAATGCTAATAGCATTTCAGATCCCTATACATCTTAGTATTTTCCGGATGGATAGAAAAATGCGAGTGGTGTGCTTACTGTAAAATCTCCTTCCTTAACGACTTATCATCTGACACACAAACTCGGTTCCGGTACATGTACATCCCGCTCGAAGCTGTATGATATCCAATGCTTTCAATCTCTATCTGTTTACCCAAAGACTCGTCACTATCCTGAGTTTTGCATATCCTTCACAATAAATTTGCCTGCTCCAAGGCCTCAAGACCCGCTGCCTCCCCCTCTACAGTAAATGCACAAAATCTGAGACTAGTGAGTGTCTCAGTAAGGTCATGCGCCTACTTACAATATTTTCCAACTGATTGGATTTATCCCGATGATAAGTGATATCCACGTTGTAATCTGCTAACAACTTCATCCACGTACACTGCCTCAAATTTTAG
Source organism: Moricandia arvensis (assembly GCA_905132765.1). Classification (NCBI taxonomy): domain Eukaryota; kingdom Viridiplantae; phylum Streptophyta; class Magnoliopsida; order Brassicales; family Brassicaceae; genus Moricandia; species Moricandia arvensis. The sequence continues at coordinate 19,953 of CAJHQP010007781.1, forward strand.
TCTACCTGGGTAAAAATATACTTATGACTCTTGTCATCTGTGAGTATTTGCACTTTCTCTCCATATAAATATGACCTCCAGATCTTCAGCGCAGATGCAATTGCTACCAACTCTCTGTCGTGAGTAGGATAATTAACCTCGTGAGGTCTCAACTGACGTGATGCATATGCGATGACCTGATCCTTATGCATCAATGCATGTCCCAAACAAGTACTTGATGCATATGGATAAAGTTCATAAGGTAGTACCGGCCTAAGGAGTACCAAAAATGGAATCTTCGTCAATTGTCGTTTCAACTCACTTAAACTCGTCGAAAAGAATATGTCCAATCAAACTTGACGTCCTTGTTTGTTAATCGCGTCATCGGCTTCGCATACTAATAAAACCCTTAACAAAATTTTTGTAGTACCCCTGCTAAATCAAGAAACTGTGGATCTCTGTAGTACTCTTAGTGTATGCTACTATGATATTCCATTAATTTCCTCTCGATCTATTGCAACTCCCGTCTCAGAAACTACGTGTCCAAAAATCCAATTTTCCTTTGCCAAAAGCTACACTTACTCAACTTAGCAACTAACTGACGCTTTTTGGGCTTACCCAACACAATCCGCAAATGCTCAAAATGCTCCTCTCTGCTCCAAGAATATATCAAGATATCAAAAATGAAGAAAATCACACATTTATCCAAGTGCTCATGAAACACATTATTCATGAGCTTCATAAACGATGCAGGTGCGTTCGTCAACACAAATGGCATAACCACGAATTCATAGTGTTCACAACGTTTACGGAAAGCCATCTTCTGCACATCCTCATCATCTATCGCAATCTGGTGGTATCCCAATGCTAAGTCAATCTTAGAAAACCATGAATCTCTCTACAACTGATCCGACAACTCATCAATACGCAGTAGCGGATACTTATTCTTGATGGTCACTTTGTTCAAGCCTAGATAGTCGATACAAAGTCTGAAAATTCTATCTTTCTTCTTCACAAACAATACCGGTGCTCCCCAAGGTGATGTACTTGGTATGATAAAAAATTTATCTAGTAGCTCCTCCAACGGCTTTTTTCAACTCCACCATTTTTGTTGGCGCTAAACGGTAGGGAGCTCGTGAAAACAGGTGTTGTCCCTGGATCCAATTCCATCGTAAGTACGTCCCCTCTGGCTGGCGGTGGCCCCGCTAAGGCCTCAAAAACATCTTCATACTCTGCAACCACTGGGGCATTCTGGAGATCTTGCTCTCCATCTTCCTTAACCATCGAAATGGTGGCTAAAATATCCCTATGTTCCTCTCTCCAATAAATCCTCAGCATGCAACATGGAGACTATAAAAAACTCCAGGTGTGTCTAAATACCCTGAAACGTAATATTCTCATATGAATTAGGAATATGAAATTTGGCTCTGGACACTCCAACACTATCTGATGACGTGACAACCAATCCATCTGAAGGATAATATCGTAGTAATTCAATTTTATCTCTGCCAAGTCTCATACAATCTCAATCCCTCCAAGTATAACTAGCACATCTCGATGACTCCCAATCTCTCTGCCAAGTTCCTTAATCGCCATCCCGGGTCGGATCCGGGACGGAACCGCTCTGATACCTAATTGTAACACTCGTCTCTTCCTCTCTCGAGAACGTCGTGCTACTTATGTAAAATATCAAATTAAACCGATTTATAAAAATATCTAATAAAATATTTAAACATTTAATAAAATAAAAGCGGATAAATTATTTTCATATTTAGAAAACCGAAATATTACAAATAGAAATGTCGAATAAAACCAAAATAAAATACGAAGATCCCAACGACACCGGAACCGTCAGATATCCGACTATTCCGTGCATGCTCACCTGAAAGGGGGGGAAAGAGGGGTGAGCAACAGGGGAGTCACTCAGTGAGGTATGGGAAGCTAAAACCCGAAGTCCATGGACCCGGTCATAACACTCTGAATAAATATAATTAATTCTAACACGTAACAAAACACAGGTACCTAAAGTACCCAAATAACAAACAATGGTCCTAGCAAGATACACACCCGTTGCCCACTAACAGGCCAAAAACAACAACGCCGAATACGTGCTCGTTAACACACGCTCGTAGACGATTTATCGACCTCAGCCTTGGCAACAACAGGTCGACTATGTTGTGCCGCAACATCTCCACACAAAATATACTGGTCACAAACCACTCTACGGAAGTACGTATCCGTAGTCGACCATAACCTTTCACCTCAATTGTCAACAAATATTTATATTTATACATAATATATATATATATATAATGTCAATTATCAAAGAACAAGTAAAGTTTGAACCCTCTAACATCCTATATCCGGTTTAACAGAGGACCTAATAACTAAACAAGCAGACTCCCTGATAGACTCGATTTCACGAAGACGGAACATATTAGAACTAAATTATGTTTATTCAAAATCCTAAGCCGTGTACGAGAAGTTTTGGGAATAGCCCTCAACTTTGCCACGGGTTCTGAATAAAACCTGAGAAAACACCGACTGACCTTGACGGCTCTAAAACAACAATTCTGGAACTCTCTGAAAAAGATGAATATGATGTTCTGGCAGAACTAAACCTTAAATATAATCGATGAATAACTTAAGAACTGACCGTTAACTTTTCGATCCTCCCGGTCAGAATATAATACTAGATGTCCTCTCTCAATAGCCACCCGATTTTTGCTCGGATCGGACACCATTTGGTTAACCAAATAACTTTATCTCCAGACTGGTCGCAAACGAAGACTGCAACCAACACCTCTCACAAAAAAAACATAACTCTAAGAAAATAACTTGGAATTGGAATGACGATCCACTTGTTGGAGATGATAGATTTAGGAATGAACTACTTATTGACAAGTTTCCGGACGAAAATCTTTTGCTTAGATTGACCGTTTCGTCCTTACGGCTGAGAGTGGTTGGACATGTCTCTGCATCTCAACCAGCTTAAGCTTATTCTTGCCAAGAAGCAACGCCAATAATTCTTAATGTACAATTCAATATAGATTCCGTTTATTGTTTATAGATTCTTGGAACGAGATCTATATAATAGGCCATGGTTCGCAGCCTAAAATCATGTGGATTGAACTACAACCCTCTCTCAAAACAACATCTCAGCCATAGATCCAATGATGCAAGTGAACATGGTGAGATATGGAACTGGTCCGTTTGTACGTCCTCACTCCCTCTCGTTTTTTTCTCACGTCCAAAATGTGTGAGATGGAATGACAATGATCTGGTGATTATTATTCACCTATGGTATATAGCGTAATAAAACAACGAGGCCAACAATGGTGGTGATGAAGACGGTGGTGTGATGCAATATGGCGGCTCCGGTCTTGTGTAACTCTTCTCCACGTCTTGAACCTGTCTACCTCATCGAAAATCTTCAACGAAGGTATCAATGGTAATGACGTTTATGATCTTCGGTGGTAATGAGAACATCGAATGACTCCTCTCTTACTCCACCATGTTTGACGGCGTCCAAGGAAGAGAGACCACGAGTGCATATATATAATTAGGTAACACATTGGTTGATCCATTAATTAATTAAACCATAGTGGTCGGTTTAGTTAAACCAAAAATTTGAAACAAACTAATTCATAATTAATACTTCCTCTGTTTCAAAATATTTCATGTTTTAAGATTTCACATATATTAAGAAAATTTAAGAAACTTTGATTACCAATACATTATTTTTTGTAACTAACTACTCCCTATAACTTTTAACCAATAGAATTTTAAAAAATAATTTTGGAATTTACAATTCATCATTAATTGTTGATTGAAAATATAAAACATGAATCATTTTGAAAAAAAGAAAAAATCTATAATATGGAACATTTTGAAACAGAGGGAGTAATAAATTAGGGTCGTTACAATTCTCCCCCACTAATAAGAAATTCGACCTCGAATTAAAACCATGAACCATCAGTCCAATACCATATTAAATAATCTATGGATAGTCAATCCTCATCTGAATCTCGGCTTCCCAAGTCTACTCTTGGTCATGTCTCTCTCTTATCAAATTTGGACCAACAAGGTCACTATCTTATGAACTTCTTTCACTTGCCAATTTATAATCTCTACTGGCTGATTATGTGTAGATAAAATTTCTACCAAAATTACTTGAGCTGATGCAAAAATTTGCTCTGGATCTCTCACGACCCTCCTCAGTACTCACGCATGGAACACATCATGGAAGCCTGACAACTCCGCTGATAACTGCAATCTATAGGCCACTACTTCATTCCGCTCAATAATGGGATATGGTCCCATATATCTCGGTTTAGGTTTCTTTAGCTTATGAGTCTTAGATCCTCTCTGAAATGTCCTTATCTTCAGGTACACTAAGTCACCCACCTGAAACTTCAAATCTTCCTGGCGCTTATCTCCATAACTCTTTTGACGGTCATGGGCTTCCTTATGCAGAGTCTCGAGCATCTCCACCTTCTCTACCGTCTCTTGAACCATTGTTGGTTCTATGACACGTCCCTCTCCCACTTCTGTCCAACAAAGTAGAGTACAACAAGGCTTACCGTAAAGAGCCTCATACGGTGTCATCTAAATACTCGAATGGTCGCTGTTATTGTAGGCACACTCAACTAGATGTAAATACTTTCCCCAGCTCCCTTCCCAATCTAAAAACACAAAACCCTGAGCATATCCTCTAAAGTCTGAATAGTCCTTTCTGGAAGGCTTCCCAAAATGCATATGTGAACTTTGTGTCCCGATCAGATACAATACTAACATGGACTCCATGCAACCTCACAATCTCTCTGATGTATATTTGTTCCAACTGATCAGCTCCATCTGTCTTCTTGATTGCTAGGAAATGAGTTGACTCGGTGAGTCTTTCCACAATCACCCAAATAACATTTCTCTCACATTAGGTATTGGAAGTCCAGTCACAAAATTCATAGTCACCATGTCCAATTTCCACTCTGGCAATGACATGTTCTGCAATAACCCGCTAGGCACCTAAATCTGAGCTTTAACAATCTGACACGTCTGATACTGTGATACCGATGTAGCAACATCTTTTCTTCATACCAGGCCAATGTTAATAGCACTTCATATCCCTATACAACTTAGTATTTTCCGAATGGGATAGAAAAATGCGAGTGGTGTGCTTACTGTAAAATCTTCTTCCTTAACGACTTATCATCTGACACACAAACTCGGGTTTCGGTACATGTACATCCCGCTCGAAGCTATATGATATCCAATGCTCTCAATCTCTATCTGTTTACCAAAGACTCGTCACTATCCTGAGTTTTGCATATCCTTCACAATAAATTTGCTTGCTCCAAGGGCCTCAAGACCCGCTGCCCTCCCCCTCTACAGTAAATGCACAAAATCTGAGACTAGTGAGTGTCTCAGTAAGGTCATGCGCCTACTTACAATATTTTCCAACTGATTGGATTTATCCCGATGATAAGTGATATCCACGTTGTAATGTGCTAACAACTTCATCCACGTACGCTGCCTCAAATTTTAGTCTACCTGGGTAAAAATATACTTATGACTCTTGGTCATCTGTGAGTATCTGCACTTTCTCTCCATATAAATATGACCTCCAGATTTTCAGCGCAGATGCAATTGCTACCAACTCTCTGTCGTGAGTAGGATAATTAACATCGTGAGGTCTCAACTGACGTGATGCATATGCGATGACCTGATCCTTATGCATCAATGCATGTCCCAAACAAGTACTTGATGCATCTGTATAAAGTTCATAAGGTAGTACCGGCCTAGGGAGTACCAAAAATGGAATTTTCGTCAATTGTCGTTTCAACTCAGTTAAACTCGTCGAAAAAAGAATATGTCCAATCAAACTTGACGTCCTTGTTTGTTAATCGCGTTATCGGCTTCGCATACTAATAAAACCCTTAACAAAATTTTTTGTAGTACCCCTGCTAAATAAAGAAACTATGGATCTCTGTAGTACTCTTAGTGTATGCGTCTATGATATTCCATTATTTTCCTCTCGATCTATTGCAACTCCCGTCTCAGAAACTACGTGACCAAAAATTCCAATTTTCCTTTTGCCAAAAGCTACACTTACTCAACTTAGCAAATAACTGACGCTTTTTGCGCTTACCCAACACAATCCGCAAATGCTCAACATGCTCCTCTCTGCTCCAAGAATATATCAAGTTATCGAAAATGAAGAAAATCACACACTTATCCAAGTGCTAACGAAACACATCATTCATGAGCTTCATAAACGATGCAGGTGCGTTTGTCAACACAAATGGCATAACCACAAATTCATAGTGTTCACAACGTTTACGGAAAGCCATCTTCTGCACATCCTCATTATCTATCGCAATCTGGTGGTATCCCGATGCTAAGTCAATCTTAGAAAATCATGAATCTCTCTACAACTTATCCGACAACTCATCAATACGCAAGTAGCAGATAGTTATTCTTGACGGTCACTTTGTTCAAGCCTCGATAGTCGATACAAAGTCTGAAAATCCCATCTTTCTTCTTCACAAACAATACCGGTGCTCCCCAAGGTGATGTACTTGGTATGATAAAAAATTTATCTAGTAGCTCCTCCAACTGCTTTTTTCAACTCCGCCCATTTTTGTTGGCGCTAAACGGTAGGGAGCTCGTGAAACCGGTGTTGTCCCTGGATCCAATTCCATCGTAAGTACGTCCCCTCTGGCTGGCGGTGGCCCCGCTAAGGCCTCAAAAACATCTTCATACTCTGCAACCACTGGGGCATTCTGTAGATCTTGCTCTCCATCTTCCTTAACCATCGAAAATGGTGGCTAAATATCCCTATGTTCCTCTCTCCAATAAATCCTCAGCATGCAACATGGAGACTATAAAAACTCCAGGTGTGTCTAAATACCCTGAAACGTAATATTCTCATATGAATTAGGAATATGAAATTTGGCTCTTGGACACTCCAACACTATCCGATGACGTGACAACCAATCCATCTGAAGGATAATATCGTAGTAATTCAATTTTATCTCTGCCAAGTCTCCTACAATCTCGATCCCTCCAAATATAACTAGCACATCTCGATGAATGTCGATGACTCCCAATCTCTCTGCCAAGTTCCTTAATCGCCATCCCGGGTCGGAGCCGGGACGGAACCCGCTCTGATACCAACTTGTAACACCCGTCTATTCCTCTCTCGAGAACGGCGTGCTACTTATGTAAAATATAAATTTTTTTAACCGATTTATAAAAATATCTAATAAATATTGAAACATTTAATAAAATAAAAAGCGGATAAATTATTTTCAAATTTAGAAAAACTGAAATATTACAAATAGAAATGTCGAATAAAACCAAAATAAAATACGAAAAATCCCAAAGACACCAAAACAGTTCAGATATCCGACTACTCGTGATCCTCACCTTAAAGGGGGGGGGGGGGGAAGAGGGGTGAGCACAGGGGAGTCACTCAGTGAGGTATGGCGAAGCTAAACCCGAAGTCCATGGACCCGGTCATAACACTCTGAATAAATATAATTGAATTCTAACACGTAACAACACGGTACCTAAAGTACCCAAAGAACAAACAATGGTCCTAGCGAGATACACACTCGTTGCCCACTAACAGGCCAAAAACAGCAACGCCGAATACGTGCTCGTTAACACACGCCCCGTAGACGATTTATCGACCTCAGCCTTGGCAACAACAGGTCGACTATGTTGTGCCGCAACATCTCTACACAAAGTATACTGGTCACAAACCACTCTACGGAAGTACGTATCCGTAGTCGACCATAACCTTTCACCTCAATTCTCAAACAAATATTTATATTTATACATAATTTATATATATATATATATATATTTAATATCAATTATCAAAGAACAAGTAAAGTTGAACCCTCTAACATCCTATATCCAGTTTAACAGAGAACCTAATAACTAAACAAGCAAGACTCTGATAGACTCGATTTCACGAAGACAGAACATATTAGAACTAAATTATGTTTATTCAAAATCCTGAGCCGTGTACGAGAAGTTTGGGAATAGCCGTCACCTTTGCCACGGGTTCTGAATAAAACCTGAGAAAACACCGACTGACCTTGACGGCTCTAAAAAACAATTCTGGAACTCTCTGAAAAAGATGAATATGATGTTTCTGGCATAAGTAAACCTTAAATATAATCGATGAATAACTTAAGAACTGACCGTTAACTTTTCGATCCCTCCGGTCAGAATATAATACTAGATGTCCTCTATCAGTAGCCACCGAGTTTGCTCGGATCGGACACCATTTGGTTAACCAAAATAACTTTATCTCCAGACTGGTCGCAAACGAAGACTGCACCAACACCTCTCACATAAAAAAACATTAACTCTCAGAAAATAAACTTTGAATGACGATCCATGATAGATTTAGGAATGAACTACTTATTGACAAGTTTCCGGACCAAAATATTTTGCTTAGATTGACCGTTTCGTCCTTACGCTGAGAGTGGTTGGACATGTCTCTGCATTCTCAACAGCTTAAGCTTATTCTTGGCCAAGAAGCAAACGCCAATAACTTCTTATGTACAATTCCAATATAGATTCTGTTTATTGTTATAGATTCTTGGAAACTAGATCTATATAATAGGCCATGTTTTGCAGCCTAAAATCATGTGGATTGAACTAGAACCTCTCTCAAAACAACATCTCAGCCATAGATCCAATGATGCAAGTGAACATGGTGAAGATATGGAAACTGGTCCGTTTGTACGTCCTCACTCCCTCTCGTCTTTTCTCACGTCCAAAATGTGTGAGATGGAATGACAATGGATCTGGTGATTATTATTCACCTATGGTATATAGCGTAATAAAACAACGAGGCCAACAATGGTGGTGATGAAGACGGTGGTGTGATGCAATATGGCGGCTCCGGTCTTGTGTAACTCTTCTCCACGTCTTTGACCTCTCTACCTCATCGCAAATCTTCAACGAAGGTATCAATGGTAATGACGTTTATTAGGTAACACATTGGTTGATCCATTAATTAATTAAACCATAGTGGTCGGTTTAGCTAAACCAAAAATTTGACACAAGCCAATTCATAATTAATAATAAATTAGGGTCGTTACAATTATATTCTTAATCTCTTCCGGACGCAAAATGTAGGTTCAGGTACTGATGTAATGATGGAGGAGAATGATTACGATACTTTAGAGGATGAAATAAGAACTGCTCTCTTCTCAATTCATCTGGAGAAGCTCCATGCCCAGATGGATTCTCAGCATGCTTATTCCGAGAAAATTGGAGTACATTGGGTTCGACTATAAATAAAGAAGTCAGAATTTTTTTTACCTCTTGACTGCTCCCCCAAGACATTCCAAACACATGTTCACCTTATACTAAGAATCATGGAGAAAAAAGTGGTCAACTACCGTCATATTCCCTGCGCAATGTGTATTACAAAGTCATTTTAAAGATATTGAGTAGTAAGCTTCAACCGATACTTGATGACTTAATCTCGGACAATCAACCGATACTTGATGGGCCTCTTGGAATAGGCTGGGCAAAACCAAAGAAACAAAGAGTATGGTAATCCGCGATATCGAGCTTTTCAATGATGAACTTCCTAGAAACTGATCTGAAGGATCATCACCAAATCGGAATCTATTATAGCTCGTATTCTGCTTTGTAAATATTATAAAGCTGTCAGTTTCCTCGAATTCTCTGACCCTAACTGGGCATCGCAAGAAATGGTCATAGCTAAGATGTTTTAAGTCGAAGCTTGTGAAAAGAATTGGTAATGCAAATAAAAACATACCTGTGGAATGAGCCTTGGCTCTCACTTGAGACGCTTATCACTAAAATCAGACAGGCGACTGAAGAAACACCTTCTCCTCCACCAAAAGGTCGCATGCTATCTCACGCTGCTAATAAAGGAATGGAATGCATATGATGTTAAGAATTCATAACTGAAATCGCGAGATCGCATGCTTCCCACTCCAATACAGAGATTTCAACCTCGTAGATATAATGTTTGGCTGTGGTACTGCATCTGGCGATTACTCCACTCATCCGTAATCACTCTGCAGTCATCGCTCGAGAGACAGAGGAGAATCTCCTACACTCTTGAGTGATCTATATGGAACAAACAAATAACATAACTCTCTCTGAAGATAGAGCAGGATCTCTACCATAGGAAAGACTGGCAAAAAGGAATATCACCACAAGAACAAAGTGCGTTTCGATGTGAGGAACCAAGAAATATGTCTACTACCCACTAATCTTACTGCTGAAACTTGTGAGAGAGGTGTGGAACTATTTTTTGGTGAACATGATGATAATATATTCATATGTCAAAAGATGAGTTTATTTGAATGAGAAATGGAGGTCAATGTGTGTGATTCGAGAAACTTGTACAAATAGCCAATATACCATTGATATTAATTGGATTTTTGGGTTTTGACTTTATTAGTTGTGGACGTTCATGTCATTTA
>CAJHQP010007782.1:0-30418 GCA_905132765.1 Moricandia arvensis
TGTTCTTCACTTAATCTCTAAAACTCATACAAGGCTTTCTCTCCTGCCATCAAAACCCAGAAAGGAGCTTCCTTTCCAGCCGGTTCATCTTCTGCAAGAAGGTGTTCATCTGCAAACCCAGAAGCTGTTCTTGAAGTCCCATTTTCTCTCATACCGTCCTGAAGAAAGGAGAGCCTCGGATCCATGAGTTATGGAGTGGATTAGCTACCCTCTTCATCATATCAAGTCCAAGGCGTGTTCTTATTCAAAGACCAGGAAGAAAGGTGAAAGCTTTCATCTTGTTACCGGTGGGGGCGACCAAAGTATGAAGAAAGGTGGGGACTTTGGGCATGGAGTGTCCAAGGGAAGGTACAAGGAGGAAGGAGGTGTTGGGTCGCAACCAGGAGCTCCTAGTCTTGCCATGAATCAAAGGTGTTCAAGGAACTAACACTAGTTCCTTGTTTGTAAGAACCTACTGTCCCTTGTTATAAAGCTTGATACTTTATGAACTGAATGTGTTGTGTGATGTGTTTGAGACCTGAGGATGTCTTTAAGATTGCTAGATATGATGTTTAGAATCTATCTCAGGATGTTTAGATGACTCGTTTTGAATGGTTGAGTGTTTAAAGTGCTTACTCCAGTTCTAAATGTTGCTTGACATGATATTAGATAGCATGTTCTGAATCTGCTTGCACACATGAACAGAAACTGATTGAAAGTAAAGCTTGGTTCTGGTATTTGGAAATGGCATTGATTCTTAGCCTCTATTCTAATGAATGTCTTGCTAGGATGATAGATAGTTGTACCTAATCCGGATTGCATTCATGAAGTAAATAGGTTAAGGCTGTTGCATACTCTTGTCATTGTGGCTGCCTTAAGGTTGAGACACCTAGACTAATATCTAAGGGTCGTTTAAGGCAGGGAATGTTTGCCTAAGTGCTTTGTGATAGCATTTAGAGAGTGGTAAGCTTGCATTAGATGGATCTCAATGATAATGGGATGCTGTCTAAGTGTAAAGCTTGTGACATTGGAGATCAAACTTGATGATTAGTCAAGGTTTGATCCCAATGCAAGTGTGTCTTATCTTGCTTGGAGTTTGAGTGTTTTTTCAGGTTCACATGGAGTGTCTCTTGTTCAACACCAATCCGGAACAAGAGGAAGGCTTGGTCCATTGTGTGGAGGAAGGGGAGGGTTCTTGGTGTAGTAGCCGGTTATAAGAAGCGCAGCCCATGAAGGTTGTTGAGCTCCTGGTTCAAGGCACACAAGAAGAAGAAGGTCACCACCAAAGTCATGAGGGAGGCCGGTGATCCATGGGTACTTGAAGCTGAAGACATGGAGGTGGACCATTGGTTTAAGCGCAGCTGTTGGGGTGGTGTGCTCCTGGTTTGGATGCTCATTCAGGCTCACTTTCAAGCTTGAACCTAGACTCAATTCAAGCTTGAGTCGGGGACTTGAGTGAGCTACCTGATGATCTAAGTTCAAGAACTGGTTCCTCCTCCCCATTGCACAAGGAATAGAAGATGGAGCCATCCGGGTTTAGACATTGGCGAGTCTAGACAAGAGAGTGGTCAGAGCACTCTTGGTTGTGTGAAGAGGAAGGTGAATCTACAATGCGGCTTCTGAAGTGAGGTGGTTGAAGAGTTATCTGAGGTATCTTCCAGCATTCCATTCAAAGTGGCGAGATCAGAAAGGAGTGGGCAGTGGTGTGTTGATCAAGATCATGAAGCTATCCTTCCAAGCTTGACTTGTTCCACATGGTCAAGCTTGAGGAGGAGTATTGAGAAGCTTCAATGATCTGTGAAGATGAGTCCTTGGTGGTTATTCAAGAAGAAGAAGCAACCAAGGCAGAGAAAGAAGATGGTACTCAATGGAGTTTGTATCTTGGTAATCCGAGCACTTAACCCAACAAGAAGTTGAGTGAAAGGTGAAGAGATCAAGATCAGTATGAGATGACCTAGATGAGCTCAAGAAGAGGTAGTGGTGTGTACTCAGAGTCGGTCCAGACTTGCACCACAGTGAGGGCCATGATCCAGAGTTCTTTGTGTCCACCACACTGGTTGAGACACAAAGAACTGACTGGTCAATCCCTAGGCCTTGGAGATCTTACTCTTTTCCTTATCAAGGTTTTGTCCGAAAAGGGTTTCCTTTGATGAGGTTTTTAATGTGGAGACTCTTCAAGGTTCCAAGCTTGACTTAGGATCACTAGAGTCAAGCTTAAGGGGGAGTGTTAACTAGAAGAGATACAATGAAACTTATGAGAGATGAGATGGAGGCAAAGAGGATAGTGTGGTGTGAAGGATCTTGTGCAACGAGTATGGAGAAGGCTGTGGACAGCTTCTGAGTGTGCAAGAGACTGAGTAACATCAAGGCGAAGTCTAAGGAAGACCTTGGGAAGCTTTAGGGAAGAGAAGGGTCCAAATGGTCCATGTTTGGGTGAGGTGTACGGACTGTACGGATCCGTACGGATCCGTACGGACCAGACTCGACCCAGAAACATCAAATACTCGACTATTTGATCTTAGAAGATGTTTTGAGTCTTTGGATGGTTAGGACACATCAAGGGACCCTAAAATGACCAAGACGTGTTTGCCAAGGAAGCTTCAAGACGTGTGAGGCAAGGAAGGGTTAGGGTTTGAAGTGAAGATCAAGACTTGGGTGTAAAGGAAGGGTTTAAACGACCGAAGGAAGATGGTATATTCGGCCAAGGGAGCTTCCAGGAAGGAGCTAAGGAATAGATAACCTTATCCACTCACCAAAGGAAGAAAGAAAGAGCAAGGATCCGTTTATGGATAAGGTTTATGGATAAGAAACCTTATCCATCCACCCAAAAGGAAAGGAAGAGCCTTTCCAGCCTGTCCAAACGTGTGGAGCCTTTAAACCACAAGTTTCAAATTAACCAGCCTGGTTACCTTGCCTTCACATGCTTATTCCTTAGGGTTTTGATCCGTGTAGCCTTCTATCTCTCTCTATATAATTGTATCCTTGTCGAGTAAATAATTAAGGGAGTAAGGGGGAAAACCCCTCTGCACTTCCAGAAATAAAAGCTTGTGTTCTTGAGTCGAAATCTTTCTTAGTATACCTCTTTCTTAGTCTTTCAAATCACTCTAAGTCTCTCTTAATCTCTGGTTTTGTTTCAAGTTAACCAGAACCCATTCTCTTCTTCATTTCGTGTTCATCATTGCCTTAAAGGCTTGTTCATCACACACAAACCCAGATCCATATACTCTGGTGAAAATCCAACACCAGGACAGTCTTGCGACCCTTGAACTCAAAGGAGTGCTTGTTGGTGAAACCATCATGGATGACTCGGCGTTCAGATTGCCAAGGTCTCCCAAGAAGTATGTGACCAGCTTCCATAGGTAAAACATCGCACAAGACTTCATCTTCATATCTTCCGATGGCTAAAGGAATGAGAACTTGATTTGAGACCTTCATGGTTCCTTCTTCATTCAACCATTGTAGCCGGTAAGGTTTTGGGTGCTTCTGAACCTTCAAACCCAACTTCTTGACCATTGTCTCACTAGCAGCATTCACACAACTGCCTCCATCAACTATGAGGCTGCAAACCTTTCCTTGGACCAAGCACCTTGTATAGAACAGGTTCTCACGTTGCTCTAGCTCTTCAGTCTTGGTTTGCAAGCTTAGGAGCCTTCTTGCTACTAAAAGCTTCCTTTGGACTGGTCCTTCTTCATGCTCTTTTTAAGTTTCTTCTTGATCAGACTCGGTGTTGTCATCTTCTGAAGCATACTCACCATCATCCAGTAGGATCATGACTCTCTTGTTGGTACATTCATTGGCATAATGACCTCGTCTTTGGCACTTGAAACACTTGACATCACGAGCTCTAGAACTAAAAGTCTCATCCTTGCCCTTGCCCTTGTCAAGAGCACTGCTTGGTTTGGTTTCTTCCCTCGGATAGGGCTTGTTGTCCTTCTGGTATGGTTTAGACTCCTTAGGATAAGGTGACTTCTCTTCCTTGGTGTTGTGTAACCGGTTGGATCCATAGTTGGCTCGTGAATGTCCCTTCCTCTTGTGCTGCTGTTCCACAAGAATAACCTTATGTAACATCTCTTCAAGCTTCACATAATGTTGCATCGCAACATTGTCTTGTATCTCTCGGTTTAGACCACACAGGAACCTTGACATTGTGGCTTCTCTATCTTCTGATATACTAGCCCTTATCATGAGTAACTCCATCTCCTGGTAGTATTCTTCCACCGATCTTGAACCTTGAGTAAGCTTTCTGAGCCTGTGGTGCAAGTCTCTATGGTAATGACTCGGAAAAAACCTCTTGCGCATGATAGACTTCATCTCTGTCCATGTCTCCACTGGTTCCTCACCATTCCTTCTACGGTTGGTAATGTACTGATCCCACCAGCTTAGAGCATAGACATAGAACTCAGTAGCAGCTATCTGGATCTTCTTGTGATTTGTGTACTGCTTACACTAAAAGACCAGCTCAATCACCTTCTCCCATTCAAGATAGGCATCCGGATCAGCTTTACCATGGAAAGGGGGTATTTTGATCTTCAAACCAGCAAGCTCATCTCTCTGGTTTGTCCTTCCTTCTTGTCCACGTCTATGTCTCCTTTGGCTTTGTCTTGAGGAAGATCTGATATGTTCATAATAGTCATCAGTTTCTTCAGAGCCGGCATGCTCTTGTCGAGTTGCATTAGGTCTTTCTTCTCTCTTAGTCTCTCGGCTGTGACCTTGACCGGTAGCTCTTCTTACTTCCTCTCTGAACTCTTTGCGGAGCTCATTGAGATTGGTCCTCATCATCTCGGTCATTGTTGCTACCATAGACTGATTCAGTTGAGCAGTCATGGCTTCCATGAGCAGCTTGTTCTTCCGGACCAGCTCGGCTTCTTCTTCAGTCTCGGTCCCCATTGCTGCCTGCACCAAGGAAACACAATAACCAGTAAAAAGATTCAAGGTAATCACGAAAAGAAAAAAGGAAAAAGCTCAACACAAGAATGGCTTGCTCGGCAAGGCAAAATTCTATGCGGCTATGTTTAACTTTTCTAGGGCTTTCGCCAAAAATCAAAAAAGGAAAGTGCACAACACTTGTCTAGAACCCTAAACAAAGTCGGGAAGCCCTAAACAATCTTAGTTCTACTTTTGTTCAAGATGATTAAAGAGTTTTGCGGATGAAACAAAAAGATTTAAAGAGAAAAGAGACTTCCCTAACCAAAGTTGCTCTGATACCACATGACACGACCCTAGGATGCTTCTTTGGTTGCTGGGAGGATAGATCCTTGCAGGAACAAATCAGAGACTCAAGTTCTTCAAGGTTTGTGGATTGAACGGTGACACAAGATGATGTGATCATGGACCGGATCACTAAGGAGAACAAGGAGAGTCTAGATGAGTCACATGATACCACAATGCACCAGCAGCCTGGTGATGATGCTCTAACCATTTCAGAAGGTCCCATGAGTCGTTCTAGAGTCAAGAAACTTAAGGAGACTGTTGTAGGATTACTCACTTCACATCCACAACAAGAAGAAAGTCTTGGACAAGGTTTGATCCGAGATGTCTTGAACACCATTCAAGCCATCTCTACATCAAGTTGAGTTAGTGTCTAGGCAAGACATTTGTTGTGTGCTCTTTTTCTTGTTTTTGGTTTTGTCCCACGAGGTTTTCCGGAGGAAGGTTTTTAACGAGGCCACGACTTGTCTTACAAATCACTTAGGCTCTATCTCGGCCCAAGACTAGTAAAAGTATTTACATTTTTAAACTTATGTTATGTTTAAACTATAGTTTCCATTTTTCTTATTTTCGAAACACTAGAGAGCATGTTCTCTGGTTTCTTTTATTTAAGGGTTTTCCCTAACCCTATTGTACTCAAGCAATCATTAATCAACGAGTTCTTTTCTCTCTTGGCGGCTCTCTCTCTAGAAAGTGTGTCGAGTGTCTTTGGTGTGTTGTATGCAGAGTTCTAAGGGTGTTTACTTGGTGTGTCATATCCGAGCTAATCATCTAGGAGTATCAAGAGTCTTCTCATCCCTCTTGTGTCACCATTCATCCCACAAACCTTGAAGAACTTGAGTCTCTGATTCGTTCTTGCAAGGATTTGTCCTCCCAATCAACCAAAGAGCATCCTAGGGGTGATCAAGTGGTATCCGAGCAACTTTGGTTTGGGAAGTATTCTTTCTCTCTTAACTTTCTGTTTCATCCGCAATAAACCTTTGTTAACTTGAAAAAGAAGTTGATCTAGGTTGTTTAGGCTGCTCGAAAATCTTAGAGAGTTTTAGACAAGTTTAAGAGATTTTGCCGAGCAAGCTTAACTTTTTGTGTTGATCTTTTTCCTTTTTACTTTTCTTGTTTACCTAGAATCCTTTTACTGGTTATCTTGTTTCCTTTGTGCAGGCAGCCATGGGGACCGAGTCTGAAGAGGAAGCTGAGCTAGTCCAGAAGAACAAGCTGCTCATGGAAGCCATGACTGCTCAATTGAATCAGTCCATGATAGCAACCATGACCAAGATGATGAGGACCAATCTCAATGAGATCCGGAGAGAGTTCAGAGAAGAAGTAAGAAGAGCTACTGGTCAAGAAACCAACCGAGAGACTAGGAGAGAAGAGAGACCTCATGCAACTCGACAAGAGAATGCTGGTTCTGAGGAGACTGACAACTACTATGAGCACATCAGTTCTTACTCAAGACAAAGCCAAAGAAGACATAGGCGTGGACAAGAAGGAAGGACAACCCAGAGAGATGAACTTGCTGGTTTGAAGATCAAGATACCCCCATTCCATGGTAAAGCTGATCCGGATGCCTACCTTGAGTGGGAGAAGAAGATTGAGTTGGTCTTTTAGAGTAAGCAGTACACAAACCACAAGAAGATTCAAATAGCTGCTACTGAGTTCTATGACTATGCTCTAAGTTGGTGGGATCAGTACATCACTATCCGTAGAAGGAATGGAGAGGAACCAATTGAGACTTGGACATAGATAAAGTCTATCATGCGCAAGAGGTTTGTTCCAAATCATTACCACAGAGACTTGCATCACCGGCTCAGGAATCTTACTTAAGGTTAAAGATCAGTGGAGGAGTACTACCAGGAGATGGAGTTGCTCATGCTAAGGGCTAGCATATCATAAGATAGAGAAGCAACAATGTCAAGGTTCCTGTGTGGTCTAAACCGAGAGATACAAGACAATGTTGCGATGCAACATTATGTGAAGCTTGAAGAGATGTTACATAAGGTTATTCTTGTGGAACAGCAGCACAAGAGGAAGGGACATTCACGAGCCAACTATGGATCCAACCGGTTACACAACACCAAGGAAGAGAAGTCACCTTATCCTAAGGAGTCTAAACCATACCAGAAGGACAACAAGCCCTATCCGAGGGAAGAAACCAAACCAAGCAGTGCTCTTGACAAGGGCAAGGGCAAGGATGAGACTTTTAGTTCTAGAGCTCGTGATGTCAAGTGTTTCAAGTGCCAAAGACGAGGTCATTATGCCAATGAATGTACCAACAAGAGAGTCATGATCTTACTGGAAGATGGTGAGTATGCCTCAGAAGATGACAACACCGAGTGTGACCAAGAAGAGACTGAAGAAGAGCATGAAGAAGGACCAGTCCAGGGGAAGCTTTTAGTAGCTAGAAGGATTCTAAGCTTGCAAACCAAGACTGAGGAGCTAGAGCAACGTGAGAACCTATTCTATACCCGGTGCTTGGTGCAAGGAAAGGTTTGCAGCCTCATAGTTGATGGAGGAAGTTGTGTGAATGCTGCTAGTGAGACAATGCTCAAGAAGTTGGGTTTGAAGGTTCAGAAGCATCCAAAACCTTACCAGCTACAATGGTCGAATGAAGAAGTCACCATGAAGGTTTTAAATCAAGTGCTCATTCCTTTAGCCATAGGGAGATATGAGGATGAAGTCTTGTGTGATGTGTTGCCTATGGAAGCTGGTCACATACTTCTTGGGAGACCTTGGCAATCTGATTGCCGAGTTATCCATGATGGCTTCACCAACAAGCACTCATTTGAGTTCAAGGGTCGCAAGACTGTCCTGGTTCCCTTGACACCTAAAGAAGTTCAACATGATCAGATTCAACTCCAAAAGAAGAAGGAGATTAATCTTAAACCGGCTGGAACTAAGCAGCCAAACTTCTATGCAAACATGGGTGATATCAAAAGAAAACTCTACTCTAAACAACCAGCTATCTTACTTGTATTTAAAGAAACTCTTTTGAACTTAACAGATTCTACACCGGTGTATCCGAGTGAAATGGTTTCTCTTTTGCAGGAGTTCCAAGATGTATTTCCAGAGGACAATCCCGTTGGGTTACCTCCTTTGCGAGGGATTGAGCACCAGATAGACTTTGTTCCGGGATCTACACTTCCAAACCGACCAGCATACATAACCAACCCGGTTGAGACCAAGGAGTTGCAAAGACAAGTAGAGGAACTCATGGAGAAGGGCTATATCCGAGAGAGTTTGATCCCATGTGATGTACCAGTGCTCCTAGTGCCTAAGAAGGATGGTACATGGCGTATCTGTGTTGATTGTAGATCAATCAACAACATCATAGTGAAGTATCGCCACCCTATACCTAGATTAGATGATATACTTGATGAAAAGTGGATATCATCAGATTAGGATGAAAGAAGGAGATGAATTGAAGACTGCATTTATAACTAAACATGGAATATATGAGTGGTTAGTTATGCCATTTAGATTGACAAATGCACCTAGTACATTCATGAGGTTAATGAATCATGTTCTTAGATCATTCATAGGTATTTCTGTTGTTGTATACTTTGATGACATCTTAGTATATAGCAAGACCTTAGAAGAACATATAGAACATCTTAGGGCTGTCCTGAATGTTTTGAGAAATGAAAAGCTTTTTGCCAACTTGAAGAAGTGCACTTTCTGCACGGATAACTTGGTTTTTCTAGGCTTTGTTGTGAGTGCAGATGGAGTTAAGGTGGATGAAGAAAAGATCAAAGCCATCAAGGACTGGCCGAGCCCAACCTCGGTAGGAGAAGTGAGAAGTTTCCATGGGCTTGCTGGGTTCTATAGGCGTTTTGTGAGAGACTTTAGCACCATTGCAGCTCCCTTAACTGAAGTGATAAAGAAGGATGTCGGATTCAAGTGGGGAGAAGCCCAAGAGAAGGCTTTCTAATGCCTAAAAGAGAAGCTTACTCAATCACCTCTTCTTATGCTTCCTGACTTTACAAAAACTTTTGAAATAGAATGTGATGCTTCAGGAATAGGAATTGGTGCTGTGTTGGTGCAGGATAGTAAACCCATTGCCTACTTCAGTGAGAAGCTTGGAGGAGCCACTCTCAACTATGCAACCTATGACAAAGAACTCTATGCCTTGGTGAGGGCCTTGCAAACATGGCATCATTACCTTTGGCCCAAGGAGTTTGTCATCCACACTGGTCATGAGTCCCTAAAGTATCTAAAAGGGCAGAGTAAGCTTAGTAAGAGACACGCAAGATGAGTTGAGTACATTACCTTCCCATACGTGATCAAGTATAAACAAGGTAAGGAAACATAGTTTCTGATGCACTATCTCGGAGGTATGTTCTCTTGACCACTATAGATGCTAAGTTACTTGGGTTTGAGCAGATTAAAGATATGTATGATACTGACCTTAATTTCAAGGAATCCTATGCATCTTGTGAGAAGTTTTCTGCAGGACACTACTTTAGACAAGAAGGTTTCTTATTTTATGATAACAGATTGTGTGTGCCTAATTGTTCTTTGAGAGATCTTTTTGTTAGGGAATCCCATGGGGGCAGTCTATTGGGACACTTTTGTTAAGTTGAGGCATATATCTTGGGGTTGATTAGAAAAAGAGAGAAGAAGGGTTTGGGTCGACCTTGTCCGTACAAGGCCGTACAAGGCCGTACAGGCCGTACAAGGTCGACCAAAAGCATTCGTCCAGTTTTTACCTTTCGGGTGAAACCAAAGTGACTCAAGGTGATTCTGCGGCATGGTAAACTTATCCAACCGTTGGAAAGGAAGAATCTCTCCGCGTGGACAGGCTGGCACAAGGCTGGAAAGGATCAGCATCTTGTCAAAGATGCTGATGCCATTTACTTGGCCAGGAAGCCTCCTTTTCAAATAAGCGCGCCCCTGGTTGATCTGAGCCACACCTTTCTTTGCTTTAATTTCTGAAAACCCTTGTAGCTCTCTCTATATAAGCAAACCCCTTGAGGATGAATAAATCATACAGTTCTCTCTAATATTTTCGAGTCTCCAAACATGTTCTTCATAGTCTCTTATAATCTCTCTGCTCGTGAAGTCTAAACCAAATCTTTCCTCTCTAAATCTGTTCTTAATCTCTTTCTGGTTACTTTTCTTCTTAGATATCAAAAATCTCAACTTTGGGATTCCCAAGACCCTTAAAGTTTTGCAGGATCACTTCTATTGGTCGCACATGAAGAGAGATGTGGAGAGAATCTGTGGGAGGTGTGCTACTTGCAAGCATGCAAAGTCCCAAGTCCAATCCCAGCGTTTGTATACTCCTTTACCCATTCCACACCACCCTTGGAATGACATTTCCATGGACTTTATTGTTGGATTGCCTAGGACTAGAACCGGAAAGGACTCAATCTTTGTTGTTGTTGATAGGTTCTCTAAGATGGCACATTTCATAGCATGTCATAAGACTGATGATGCATTGCATATTGCTAACTTGTTCTTTAAAGAGGTTGTTCGTTTACATGGCATGCCTAGGACTATAGTTTCTGATAGAGATACTAAGTTTCTTAGCTACTTTTGGAAGACTCTTTGGTCTAAGTTAGGCACTAAGTTGTTGTTTTCTACTAAATGTCATCCACAAACTGATGGCCAAAATGAGGTATTTAATAGAACACTAGGAACACTCCTGCGTGCATTCATCAGAAAGAACTTGAAAACTTGGGAAGACTACTTACCACATTGTGAATTTGCATACAATCATGCCATGCATTTTGCTTCTAAGTACTCTCCTTTTGAAATTGTTTATGGGTTCAATCCCACCTCTCCTTTGGATCTAATGCCTTTACCTGAGTGTGAAAGGGTTAGTTTGGATGGTAAGAAGAAAGCTGAGATGGTCCAACAAATCCATGAGCAGGTTAGACAAAACATTGAGCAGAAAACCAAGCTCTATGCGAAGCAAGCCAACAAGGGAAGGCGTGTGAGGGTCTTTGAAGTCGGTGACCAAGTTTGGCTTCACCTGAGGAAGGATAGGTTTCCCAATGAGAGGAAGTCCAAGCTGATGCCAAGGGTTGATGGAACCTTCGAGATCATCCAAAAGATCAATGAAAATGCCTATAAACTTGATCTCCAAGGTAAGTATGATGTATCAAATAGCTTCAATGTCACTGACTTCGCTCCTTTTTCTGTTGATGAACCAGATTTGAGGAAAAATCCTTTTCAAGAGAGAGGAAATGATGTGATCATGGACCGGATCACTAAGGAGAACAAGGAGAGTCTAGATGAGTCACATGATGCCACAATGCACCAGCAGCCTGGTGATGATGCTCTAACCATTCCAGAAGGTCCCATGACTCGTTCCAGAGTCAAGAAACTTAAGGAGACTGTTGTAGGATTACTCACTTCACATCCTCATAAAGAAGAAAGTCTTGGACAAGTTTTGATCCGAGATGTCTTGAACACCATTCAAGCCATCTCTAAATCAAGCTGAGTTAGTGTCTAGGCAAGACATTTGGTGTGTGCTCTTTTCCTTGCTTTTGGTTTTGTCCCATGAGGTTTTCCGGCGGAAGGTTTTTAACGAGGCCACGACTTGTCTTACAAATAACTTAGGCTCTATCTCGGCCCAAGACTAGTAGAAGTATTTACACTTTAAGCTTATGTTATGTTTAAACTATAGTTTCCATTTTTCTTATTTTCAAAACCCTAGAGAGCATGTTCTCTGGTTTCTTTTATTTAAGGGTTTTCCCTAACCCTATTGTACTCAAGCAATCATTAATCAACGAGTTCTTTTCTCTCTTGACGGCTCCCTCTCTAGAAAGTGTGTCTAGTGTCTCTGGTGTGTTGTATCCAGAGTTCTAAGGGTGTTTACTTGGTGTGTCATATCCGAGCTAATCATCTAGGAGTATCAAGAGTCTTCTCATCCCTCTTGTGTCACCATTCGTCCCACAAACCTTAAAGAACTTTAGTCGCTGATTCGCTCTTGCAAGGATCTATCCTCCCAAACAACCAAAGAGCATCCTAGGGGCGCATCACAAGAGGGATGGATGATCTCTTGATACTCCTAGATGATTAGCTCGGATATAACACACCAAGTTAAACACCCTTAAGGCTTTGGATATGACACACCAGAAAGATACTCGACAACTTCTAGAGAGAGGGAGCCGTCAAGAGAGAAATAAGACTTGATAATATTCGATTGCCTTAGTACAAAAGGGTTTGTGGAAGCCCTTAAATAAAAAGAAACCAGAGAACAAACTCTCTAGGGTTTCGAAAACATAAAATGGAAAACTATAGTTTAAAATATAACATAAGCTAAAGATAAATGAACTTCTAGTAGTCTTGGGCCGAGATAGGGCCTAGGTGATTTGTAAGACAAGTCGTGGCCTCGTTAAAAACCTTCCTCCGGAAAACCTCGTGGGACAAAATCAAAAGCATGGAAAAGAGCACACACCAAATGTCTTGCCTAAACACTAACTCAGCTTGATGTAGAGATAGCTCTAATGGTGATCAAGATATCTCTGGTCAAACCTTGTCCAAGACTTTCTTTTTGTTGTGGATGTGAAGTGAGTAATCCTACAACAATCTCCTTAAGTTTCTTGGCTCTGGAACGGGTCATGGGACCTTCTGGAATGGTCAAAGCATCATCACCAGACTTCTGGTGCATTGTGGCATCATATGGCTCGTCGAAGCCCTCTTTGCTCTCTTTAGTACTCTGGTCCATGCTCACATCATGTATGCCTCTAGGATTGACGGATCTAGAGAGCTTTGGAGGATAGACATCACCAGGTTGTCTTCCTGGATCCACTTCACTTCATCACACACGACAATCTTCTTGTCGCCTTCATGAGTAATGAGCTTTGGAGCCTCACCCTCGAGGATGTGGTTCCACAAGCCCTTACTCCCCACTTCTTTCTTCACCACACGAGACCTTAGGAGATATTTTCCTCCCTTAAGTATCACTGGAATCACGGTTGTTTTGGTACTTTCCATCTTGAAGCTTTGCGGAATGAAAAAGGTGTTCTTGGGTGTTCTTCGTGAGAGATTAAATCAAAACCCAGATTCACGAGAACCTAGCTCTGATACCATGAAAGACTGAATATAAACTGAGTATAAAAGGATAACATAGAGTTTGAGAGAGATTAGAAGAGATTTGGAGACTAAAAGATTGAGACTTGGTTAAGAAACCATTTCGAGATGAAGAACATGAAGAACAACGAGAGAGAAATAAGAGAGACTCGAAAATATTGCTTGATTGATTAATGAGAGGAGTTACAAATATATAGAGAAGGTTATGGCTGTGCTTAACGGATACAAGATAAGGTTTCAACATAAGCATGTGGAGTCAAGGGTCTTAGGCGCGCCTAATTCAAAATACTTGGCCAGGAAGCTCTACACGCTTGATTCCTTTAGCATCTTGACTAGATGCTTTAGGCCAGCCTGTCCAGACGCGGAGTGACCCTTATCCTCAAGGTTCAGTGCACTTGGACACACAGATGGGAGGAAGGAAGCTTATCCACACGGAGGTAACTTCTGAGGTTTTACCCTGAGTAACTTTGGTCGACCCAAACTTACTTTTGGTCGACCATGGTTGTACGACCTTGTACGGACCACTTGTACGGCCTTGTACGGACACCTCCAAACTTCTTCCTCTCTATTCCATAAGTATTTTCAAGCCTTCTTAATAGATCATAACTCCATCTCTTATTCGGTTCAACAGAAGTCCCAGCACCCGATTGATCACCCGTTCCATAGGTGATGTGATCTTGGGCTGATTTATGAAGTTATGGACATGGAAGACATTCAAAAATTGACCCATGATGTTATCTAACATGTCCAGCCCATTTTTATGAAGTTACAAGCCCAAGAAGAATCAAAATCAAGTAGTTTCTTTGCTGTCCAAGAAGATGACGAAAATCAGAAATTAAATTGCATGGAAAGCTTCCTCTCTTGCATGCAAGGAATGCTTGTTTCAAGAACCTTCTCTCTTCTCCATGAAATGTTTTGTGATTTCCTAGACTATTAAATATCTAGCTTTGTTAGCAAGTTTAGTCTCTTATAAATAAGTTGTAATCTCCTTTGAAATAAATCAGACTATCTCTTTATTTTTGGAACCTTTGTGAGTGTTTCTCAGTTTTTTTCCTTCGGGAATTTTTTGATATGTCTTGGTGAGTCATATCCAAGGGATCAAACTGATCCGTTCTGGTGCGTCATATCCAGACGGTCAACCTCAGTGTCGTCTAGGTGCGTCATATTCTAGGGCATTGAGTTGGAATATCGGAGGCCTTTCGCATCCTTCGTGTGACCATTCACTCCACATCCCTTGTCTTTGAAGCTTCACGGTTTCATAGCAGCAAGACTTATCCATCTACCGATTTTAGAGTGTATCCCTTGGGAGGTTTTCATCATTTGGTATCAGAGCCACTCTGAAAGTGGTAATCACTTCTGTTATCCACCATACTCTTCTATCCATCTGCTTTAAAAAAAGTGTTTTGTTATTTCTATTCTACAATTTTGCTGGATCATTTGGAAGTATGTGCTCAAGTTTTTCTTTCTTCGGAGAGCAAGATTTGAGGACAAATCTTTTTGAAGAGGAGAAGTATGATGTGATCTTGGGCTGATTTATGAAGTTATGGACATGGAAGACATTCAAAAATTGACCCATGATGTTACCTAACATGTCCAGCCCATTTTTATAAAGTTACAAGCCCAAGAAAAATCAAAATCAAGTAGTTTCTTTGCTGTCCAAGAAAAGTGACGAAAATCAGAAATTAAATTGCATGGAAAGCTTCTCGCTCTTGCATGCAAGGAATGCTTGTTTCAAGAACCTTCTCTCTTCTCCATGAAATGTTTTGTGATTTCCTAGACTTTTAAATATCTAGCTTTGTTAGCAAGTTTAGTCTCTTATAAATAAGTTGTAATCCCCTTTGAAATAAATCAGACTATCTTTTTATTTTTGGAACCTTTGAGAGTGTTTCTGATGCGCCCCTAGGATGTTTCTTTGGTTGCTGGGAGTATAGATCCTTGCAAGAACGAATCAGAGACTCAAGTTCTTCAAGGTTTGTGGATTGAGTGGTGACACAAGATGGATGGATGATCTCTTGATACTCCTAGATGATTAGCTCGGATATAACACACCAACTTAAACACCCTTAAGGCTCTGGATATGACACACCAGAAAGATACTCGACAACTTCTAGAGAGAGAGAGAGCCGCCAAGAGAGAAATAAGACTTGATAATACCTGATTGCTTGAGTACAATAGGGTTTGGGAAAACCCTTAAATAAGAGAAACCAGAGAACAAACTATCTAGGGTTTCGAAAACATTAAAATGGAAACTATAGTTTAAAATATAACATAAGCTTAAAGATAAATAACTTCTGCTAGTCTTGGGCCGAGATAGGGCCTAGGTTATTTGTAATACAAGTCGTGGCCTCGTTAAAAACCTTCCTCCGGAAAACCTCGTGGGACAAAACCAAAAGCAAGGAAAAGAGCACACACCAAATGTCTTGCCTAGACACTAACTCAGCTTGATTTAGAGATGGCTTGAATGGTGTTCAAGGCATCTCGGATCAAAACTTGTCCAAGACTTTCTTCTTGTTGAGGATGTGAAGTGAGTAATCCTACTACAGTCTCCTTAAGTTTCTTGACTCTGGAACGAGTCATGGGACCTTCTGGAATGGTCAAAGCATCATCACCAGGCTGCTGGTGCATTGTGGCATCATGTGACTCATCTAAGCTCTCCTTGCTCTCTTTAGTAATCCGGTCCATGATCACATCATCCCCTCCCTCTTGAAAAGGATTTGTCTTCAAATTTCGTTCATCAACAGCAAAAGGGGCCAAGTCAGTGACATTGAAGCTATTTGATACATCATACTTACCTTGGAGATCAAGTTTATAGGCATTGTCATTGATCTTGTGGATGATCTCGACGGGTCCTTCAACCCTTGGCATTAGCTTGGACTTCCTCTTGTTGGGAAACCTATCCTTCCTTAGGTGAATCCAAACCTTGTCACCAACTTCAAAGAGCGGCACACGTCTTCCCTTGTTGGCTTGCTTCTCATAGTACTTAGTTTTCTGTTCAATGTTTTGTCTAGCCTTATCATGGATTTTCTGGACCATCTCAGCTTTCTTCTTACCATCCAAACTAACCCTTTCACACTCAGGTAAAGGCATTAGATCCAAAGGAGAGGTGGGATTGAACCCATAAACAATTTCAAAAGGAGAGTACTTAGAAGCAGAATGCATGGCATGATTGTATGCAAATTCACAATGTGGTAAGTAGTCTTCCCAAGTTTTCAAGTTCTTTCTGATGAATGCACGCAGGAGTGTTCCTAGTGTTCTATTAAATACCTCATTTTGGCCATCAGTTTGTGGATGACATTTAGTAGAAAACAACAACTTAGTGCCTAACTTAGACCAAAGAGTCTTCCAAAAGTAGCTAAGAAACTTAGTATCTCTATCAGAAACTATAGTCCTAGGCATGCCATGTAAACGAACAACCTCTTTAAAGAACAAGTTAGCAATATGCAATGCATCATCAGTCTTATGACATGCTATGAAATGTGCCATCTTAGAGAACCTATCAACAACTACAAATATGGAGTCCTTTCCGGTTCTAGTCCTAGGCAATCCAACAATGAAATCCATGGAGATGGCATTCCAAGGATGGTGTGGTATTTGTAAAGGAGTGTAAAAACCCTGGGATTGGACTTCTGACTTAGCATGCTTGCAAGTAGCACACCTTCCACAGATTCTCTCCACATCTCTCTTCATGTGTGGCCAATAGAAATGATCCTGCAAAACTTTAAGGGTCTTGGCAATCCCAAAGTGTCCCATTAGACTGCCCCCATGGGATTACCTAACAAAGAGATCTCGTAGAGAACAATTAGGCACACACAATCTGTTATCATAAAACAAGAACTCATCTTTTCTAAAGTAGTGTCCTGCAGCAAACTTCACACAAGACACATAAACTTCTTTGAAATAAAGGTCAGTATCATACATATCTTTAATCTGCTCAAAACCAAGTAGCTTAGCATCAAGAGTGGTCAAGAGAACATACCTCCGAGATAGTGCATCAGCAACTATGTTCTCCTTACCTTGTTTTTAATTGATCACGTATGGGAATGTCTCAATTAATTCAACCCATCCTGCGTGTCTCTTATTAAGCTTACCCTGCCCTTTTAGATACTTTAGGGACTCATGATCAGTGTGGATAACAAACTCCTTGGGCCACAAGTAATGCTGCCATGTTTGCAAGGCCCTCACCAAGGCATAAAGTTCTTTGTCATAGGTTGCATAGTTGAGAGTAGCTCCTCCAGGCTTCTCACTGAAGTAGGCGATGGGTTTCCTATCCTGCATCAACACAGCACCAATTCCAATCCCTGAGGCATCATATTCTATTTCAAAGGTTTTAGTAAAGTCTGGGAGCATTAAGAGAGGTGATTGAGTGAGCTTCTCTTTAAGGGTTTGGAATGCTGTTTCTTGTGCTTCTCCCCATTTGAATCGGACATCCTTCTTGATTACTTCAGTTAATGGAGCTGCAATGGTGCTAAAGTCTTTCACAAAACGCCTATAGAACCTGGCAAGCCCATGGAAACTTCTCACTTCTCCTACTGTGGTTGGGCTCGGCGAGTCCTTGATGGCTTTGATCTTCTCCTCGTCCACCTTAACTCCATATGCACTCACAACAAAGCCTAGGAAAACCAAGTTATCTGTGCAAAAAGTGCACTTCTTCAAGTTGGCAAAGAGTTTCTCATTTCTCAACACATTTAGGACAGCCCTAAGATGTTCTATATGATCATCTAAGGTCTTGCTATATACTTGAAATGTTTAGAGAATAAGAGAGTAGAGGTGATTGTTTAGACGAAATCGAAGAGAAACTAAGAGAATAGAGAGATTAAGAACAGATTTGTGTGGAGAGCCATTTTGGCTAAGCGAGAAAATAAAGAAGAGAACTGATTTCTTATCATTGAGACTCGACAGTCAAAATATATAGGAGAGCTACAAGGGTTTTCAGAAGCAAAAGGAAGAGCAAATGTGTGGACAGAAACAATAGGCGCACTTCTTTTAGAACGTTTGACCAAAGAGAGCCACAAGAAGAGCATCAGCGTCCCAAGGATGATCTTTGGTTGATTGGGTGGATAGATCCTTGCAAGAACGAATCAGAGACTCAAGTTCTTCAAGGTTTGTGGGATGAATGGCGACACAAGAGGGATGAGAAGACTCTTGATACTTCTAGATGCTTAACTCGGATATGACACACCAAGTAAACACCCTTAGAACTCCGGATACAACAAACCAGAGAGACTCGACACACTTTCTAGAGAGAGAGCCGTCAAGAGATAAAAGAAACTCATTGATTAAAGATTGCTTGAGTACAATAGGGTTAGGGAAAACCTTTAAATAAAAGAAACCAGAGAACATGCTCTCTAGGGTTTCGAAAATAAGTAAAAAGGAAAACTATATTTTAAACATAACATAAGCTTAAAATGTAAATACTTCTACTAGTCTTGGGCCGAGATAGAGCCTAAGTGATTAGTAAGACAAGTCGTGGCCTCGTTAAAAACCTTCCTCCGAAAAACCTAGTGGGACAAAACCAAAAGCAAGGAAAAAAGCACACACCAAATTTCTTGCCTAGACACTAACTCAACTTGATGTAGAGATGGCTTGGATGGTGATCAAAACATCTCGGATCAGACCTTGTCCAAGACTTTCTTCTTGTTGTGGATGTGAAGTGAGTAATCCTACAACAGTCTCCTTAAGTTTCTTGACTCTGGAACGAGTCATGGGACCTTCTGGAATGGTTAGAGCATCATCACCAGGCTGCTGGTGCATTGTGGCACCATGTGACTCATCTAGACCCTCCTTGTTCTCCTTAGTGATCCAGTCCATGATCACATCATCCCCTCCCTGTTGAAAAGGATTTGTCCCCAAATCTGGTTCATCAACAGCAAAAGGAGCCAAGTCAGTGACATTGAAGCTATTTGATACATCATTCTTACCTTGGAGGTCAATTTTATAGGCATTGTCATTGATCTTGTGGATGATCTCAAAGGGTCCATCAACCCTTGGCATCAACTTGGACTTCCTCTCGTTGGGGAAGACTTCCTCTCGTTGGGGAACCTATCCTTCCTCAGGTGAAGCCAAACTTGGTCACCTACTTCAAAGACCCTCAAACGTCTCCCCTTGTTGGCTTGCTTCTCATAGAGCTTGGTTTTCTGCTTAATGTTTTGTCTAGCCTTCTCATGGATTTGTTGGACCATCTCAGCTTTCTTCTTACCGTCCAAACTAACCCTTTCACACTCAGGTAAAGGCATTAGATCCAAAGGAGAGGTGGGATTGAACCCATAAACAATTTCAAAAGGAGAGTACTTAGAAGCAGAATGCATGGCATGATTGTATGCAAATTCACAATGTGGTAAGTAGTCTTCCCAAGTTTTCAAGTTCTTTCTGATGAATGCACGCAGGAGTGTTCCTAGTGTTCTATTAAATACCTCATTTTGGCCATCAGTTTGTGGATGACATTTAGTAGAAAACAACAACTTAGTGCCTAACTTAGACCAAAGAGTCTTCCAAAAGTAGCTAAGAAACTTAGTATCTCTATCAGAAACTATAGTCCTAGGCATGCCATGTAAACGAACAACCTCTTTAAAGAACAAGTTAGCAATATGCAATGCATCATCAGTCTTATGACATGCTATGAAATGTGCCATCTTAGAGAACCTATCAACAACAACAAAGATTGAGTCCTTTCCGGTTCTAGTCCTAGGCAATCCAACAATAAAGTCCATGGAAATGTCATTCCAAGGATGGTGTGGAATGGGTAAAGGAGTATACAAACCCTGGGATTGGACTTGGGACATGGCATGCTTGCAAGTAGCACACCTCCCACAGATTCTCTCCACATCTCTCTTCATGTACGGCCAATAGAAGTGATCCTGCAAAACTCTTAGGGCTTGGCAATCCCAAAGTGTCCCATTAGACTGCCCTCATGGGATTCCCTGACAAAGAGATCTCTCAAAGTACAATTAGGAACACACAACCTGTTATCATAAAACAAGAAACCTTCCTGTCTAAAGTAATGCCCTACAGCAAACTTCTCACAAGATGCATAAGCTTCTTTGAAATCAAGGTCAGTATCATACATATCTTTAATCTGCCTTAACCCAAGTAACTTAGCATCTAGAGTGGTCAAGAGAACATACCTCCGAGATAGTGCATCAGCAATTATGTTCTTCTTACCTTGTTTATACTTGATCACGTATGGGAAGGTCTCAATGAACTCAACCCATCTTTCGTGTCTATTATTAAGCTTACTCTGCCCTTTTAGATAATTTAGGGACTCATGATCAGTGTGGATGACAAACTTCTTGGGCCATAGGTAATGCTGCCATGTTTGCAAGGCCCTCACCAAGGCATAGAGTTCTTTGTCATAGGTTGCATAGTTGAGAGTGGCTCCTCCAAGCTTCTCACTGAAGTAGGCAATGGGTTTACTATCCTGCACCAACACAGCACCAATTCCTATTCCTGAAGCATCACATTCTATTTCAAAAGTTTTTGTAAAGTCAGGAAGCATAAGAAGAGGTGATTGAGTAAGCTTCTCTTTTAAGCTTTGGAAAGCCTTCTCTTGTGCTTCTCTCCACTTGAATCCGACATCTTTCTTTATCACTTCAGTTAAGGGAGCTGCAATGGTGCTAAAGTCTCTCACAAATCTCTTATAGAACCCGACAAGCCCATGGAAACTTCTCACATCTCCTACTGAGGTTCGGCTCGGCCAGTCTTTGGTGGCTTTGATCTTCTCTTCATCCACCTTAACTCCATCTGCACTCACAACAAAGCCTAGAAAAACCAAGTTATCCGTGCAAAAAGTTCACTTCTTCAAGTTCGCATAAAGTTTCTCATTTCTCAAAACATTCAGGACAACCCTAAGATGTTCTATATGTTCTTCTAAGGTCTTGCTATATACTAAGATTTCATCAAAGTATACAACAAGAGAAATTCCTAGGAATGATCTAAGAACATGATTCATTAACCTAATGAATGTACTAGGTGCATTTGTCAATCCAAATGGCATAACTAACCACTCATATAATCCATGTTTAGTTTTAAATGCAGTTTTCCATTCATCTCCTTCTTTCATCCTAATCTGATGATATCCACTCTTTAAATCTATCTTAGAAAAGATGCAAGAACCATGCAATTCATCAAGCATATCATCTAATTTTGGTATAGGGTGGCGATACTTCACTCTGATGTTGTTGATTGATCTTCCATCAACACACATACGCCATGTACCATCCTTCTTAGGCACTAGGACCACTGGTACAACACATGGGCTCAAACTCTCTCGGATATAGCCTTTCTCCATGAGTTCCTCTACTTGCCTTTGCAACTCCTTGGTCTCAACCGGGTTGGTTATGTATGCTGGTCGGTTTGGAAGTGTAGATCCCGGAACAAAGTCTATCTGGTGCTCAATCCCTCGCAAAGGAGGTAACCCAACGGGATTGTCCTCTGGAAATACATCTTGGAACTCCTGCAAAAGAGAAACCATTTCACTCGGATACACCGGTGTAGAATCTGTTAAGTTCAAAAGAGTTTCTTTAAATACAAGTAAGATAGCTGGTTGTTTAGAGTAGAGTTTTCTTTTGATATCACCCATGTTTGCATAGAAGTTTGGCTGCTTAGTTCCAGCCGGTTTAAGATTAATCTCCTTCTTCTTTTGGAGTTGAATCTGATCATGTTGAACTTCTTTAGGTGTCAAGGGAACCAGGACAGTCTTGCGACCCTTGAACTCAAAGGAGTGCTTGTTGGTGAAGCCATCATGGATAACTCGGCGATCAGATTGCCAAGGTCTCCCAAGAAGTATGTGACCTGCTTCCATAGGCAACACATCACACAAGACTTCATCTTCATATCTTCCTATGCCTAAAGGAATGATCACTTGACTTGAAACCTTCATGGTGCCTTCTTCATTCAACCATTGTAGCCGGTAAGGTTTGGCATGCTTCTGAACCTTCAATCCCAACTTCTTGACCATTGTCTCACTAGCAGCATTCACACAACTTCCTTTATCAACTATGAGGATGCAAACCTTTCCTTGCACCAAGGACCGGATATAGAATAGGTTCTCTCGTTGCTCTAGCTTCTCAGTCTTGGTTTGCAAGCTTAGAAGCCTTCTTGCTACTAAAAGCTTCCCCTGGACTGGTCCTTCTTCATGCTCTTCTTCAGTCTCTTCTTGGTCTGACTCGGTGTTTTCATCTTCTAAGGCAAACTCACCATCTTCCAGTAAGATCATGACTCTCTTGTTGGTACATTCATTGGCATAATAGCGTCGTCCTTGGCACTTGAAACACTTGACATCACGAGCTCTGGAACTAGAAGCCTCAGCCTTGCCCTTTCCTTTGTCAAGAGCACTTCTTGTTTTGGTTTCTTCCCTCAGATAGGACTTGTTGTCTTTCTGAAACGGTTTAGACTCTTTAGGATAAGGTGAATTCTCTTCCTTGGTGTTGTGTAACTGGTTGGATCCATAGTTGGCTCGTGAATGTCCCTTCCTCTTGAGCTGTTGTTCCACAAGAATAGCCTTGTGTAGCATCTCTTCTAGCTCCACATAATGTTGCATCTCAACAATATCTTGTATATCTCAGTTTAGACCACATAGGAACCTTGACATGGTTGCTTCTCTATTTTTTTATATGCTAGCCCTTAGCATGAGCAACTCCATCTCCTGGTAGTACTCCTCCACTGATCTTGAACCTTGAGTAAGCTTCCTGAGCCGGTGATGTAAGTCTCTGTGGTAATGACTTGGAACAAACCTCTTGCGAATGATAGACTTCATCTCTGTCCAAGTCTCAATTGGTTCCTCTACATTCCTTCTACGGTTAGTGATGTACTGATCCCACCAACTTAGAGCATAGTCATAAAACTCAGTTGGAGCAATTTGAATCTTCTTGTGGTTTGTGTACTGCTTACACTGAAAGACCAACTCAATCTTCTTCTCCCACTCAAGGTAGGCATCCGGATCAGGTTTCCCATGTAATGGGGGTATCTTGATCTTCAAACCAGCAAGTTCATCTCTCTGGTTTGTCCTTCCTTCTTCTCCACGCCTATGTCTTCTTTGGCTTTGTCTTGAGGACGAGCTGATATGGTCATAGTAGTTGTCAGTTTCCTCAGAACCAGCATGCTTTTGTCGAGTTGCATGAGGTCTCTCTTCTCTCCTAGTGTCTTGGTTGGTTCCTTGACCAGTAGCTCTTCTTACTTCTTCTCTGAACTCTCTCCGGATCTCGTTGAGGTTGGTTCTCATCATCGCGGTCATGGTTGCTATCATGGACTGATTCAGTTGAGAAGTCATGGCTTCCATGAGCAGCTTGTTCTTCCGGACTAGCTCAGCTTCTTCTTCAGACTCGATCCCCATTGCTTCCTGCACAAAGGAAACAAGATAACCAGTAAAAGGATTCTAGATAAACAAGATAAGTAAAAAGGAAAAGATCAACACAAAAAGGATAAGCTTGCTCGGCAAGATAAAAGAAAAAAGGAATAGCGGCTAGGTTTAATTCGATTAGGGTTTCCGCCTACAAGCAAAAAGGAAAATCTCTTAATCTTGTCTAAACTTCTCTAAGATTTCGAGCAGCCTAAACAACCTAGAACTACTTCTTGTTCAATTTGATTATGAAATTTTGCGGATGAAACAAAAAGAAACAAGAGAGAAAGAACACTTCCCAAACCATAGTTGCTCTGATACCACTTGATGCGTCACTAGGATGCTCTTTGGTTGATTGGGTGGATAGATTCTTGCAAGAACAAATCAGAGACTCAAGTTCTTCAAGATTTGTGGGATGAATGGTGACACAAGAGGGATGAGAAGACTCTTGATACTCCTAGATGCTCAACTCGGATATGACACACCAAGTAAACACCCTTAGAACTTCGGATACAACACACCAGAGAGACTCGACACACTTTCTAGAGAGAGAGCCGTCAAGAGATAAAAGAAAATCGTTGATTAAATATTGCTTGAGTACAATAGGGTTAGGGAAAACCCTTAAATAAAAGAAACCAGAGAACATGCTCTCTAGGGTTTCGAAAATAAGTAAAAAGGAAAACTATAGTTTAAACATAACATAAGCTTAAAATGTAAATACTTCTACTAGTCTTGGGCCGAGATAGAGCCTAAGTGATTAGTAAGACAAGTCGTGGCCTCGTTAAAAACCTTCCTCCGAAAAACCTAGTGGGACAAAACGAAAAGCAAGGAAAAAAGCACACACCAAATTTCTTGCCTAGACACTAACTCAACTTGATGTAGAGATGGCTTGGATGGTGATCAAAACATCTCGGATCAGACCTTGTCCAAGACTTTCTTCTTGTTGTGGATGTGAAGTGAGTAATCCTACAACAGTCTCCTTAAGTTTCTTGACTCTGGAACGAGTCATGGGACCTTCTGGAATGGTTAGAGCATCATCACCAGGCTGCTGGTGCATTGTGGCACCATGTGACTCATCTAGACCCTCCTTGTTCTCCTTAGTGATCCAGTCCATGATCATATCATCCCCTCCCTCTTGAAAAGGATTTGTCCCTAAATCTGGTTCATCAACAGCAAAAGGAGCCAAGTCAGTGACATTGAAGCTATTTGATACATCATTCTTACCTTGGAGGTCAATTTTATAGGCATTGTCATTGATCTTGTGGATGATCTCAAAGGGTCCATCAACCCTTGGCATCAACTTGGACTTCCTCTCGTTGGGGAAGACTTCCTCTCGTTGGGGAACCTATCCTTCCTCAGGTGAAGCCAAACTTGGTCACCTACTTCAAAGACCCTCAAACGTCTCCCCTTGTTGGCTTGCTTCTCATAGAGCTTGGTTTTCTGCTCAATGTTTTGTCTAGCCTTCTCATGGATTTGTTGGACCATCTCAGCTTTCTTCTTACCGTCCAAACTAACCCTTTCACACTCAGGTAAAGGCATTAGATCCAAAGGAGAGGTAGGATTGAACCCATAAACAATTTCAAATGGAGAATACTTAGAAGCAGAATGCATAGCATGATTGTATGCAAATTCACAGTGTGGTAAGTAGTCTTCCCAAGTTTTCAAGTTCTTTATAATGAATGCACGCAGGAGTGTTCCTAGAGTTCTATTAACTACCTCAGTTTGTCCATCAGTTTGTGGATGACATGTAGTAGAAAACAACAACTTAGTGCCTAGCTTAGACCAAAGTGTCTTCCAAAAGTAACTAAGAAACTTAGTGTCCCTATCAGAAACTATAGTCCTAGGCATGCCATGTAAACGAACAACCTCTTTAAAGAACAAGTTATCAATATGCAACGTATCATCAGTCTTATGACATGCTATGAAATGTGCCATCTTAGAAAACCTATCAACAACAACAAAGATTGAGTCCTCTCCGGTTCTAGTCCTAGGCAATCCAACAATAAAGTCCATGGAAATGTCATTCCAAGGATGGTGTGGAATGGGTAAAGGAGTATACAAACCCTGGGATTGGACTTGGGACATGGCATGCTTGCAAGTAGCACACCTCCCACAGATTCTCTCCACATCTCTCTTCATGTACGGCCAATAGAAGTGATCCTGCAAAACTCTTAGGGCTTGGCAATCCCAAAGTGTCCCATTAGACTGCCCTCATGGGATTCCCTGACAAAGAGATCTCTCAAAGTACAATTAGGAACACACAACCTGTTATCATAAAACAAGAAACCTTCCTGTCTAAAGTAATGCCCTACAGCAAACTTCTCACAAGATGCATAAGCTTCTTGAAATCAAGGTCAGTATCATACATATCTTTAATCTGCCTTAACCCAAGTAACTTAGCATCTAGAGTGGTCAAGAGAACATACCTCCGAGATAGTGCATCAGCAATTATGTTCTCCTTACCTTGTTTATACTTGATCACATATGGGAAGGTCTCAATGAACTCAACCCATCTTTCGTGTCTATTATTAAGCTTACTCTGCCCTTTTAGATAATTTAGGGACTCATGATCAGTGTGGATGACAAACTTCTTGGGCCATAGGTAATGCTGCCATGTTTGCAAGGCCCTCACCAAGGCATAGAGTTCTTTGTCATAGGTTGCATAGTTGAGAGTGGCTCCTCCAAGCTTCTCATTGAAGTAGGCAATGGGTTTCCTATCATGCATCAACACATCACCAATTCCAATTCCTGAGGCATCATATTCTATTTCAAAAGTTTTTGTAAAGTCAGGAAGCATAAGAAGAGGTGATTGAGTAAGCTTCTCTTTTAGGCATTAGAAAGCCTTCTCTTGGGCTTCTCCCCACTTGAATCCGACATCCTTCTTTATCACTTCAGTTAAGGGAGCTGCAATGGTGCTAAAGTCTCTCACAAAACGCCTATAGAACCCAGCAAGCCCATGGAAACTTCTCACTTCTCCTACCGAGGTTGGGCTCGGCCAGTCCTTGATGGCTTTGATCTTTTCTTCATCCACCTTAACTCCATCTGCACTCACAACAAAGCCTAGAAAAACCAAGTTATCCGTGCAAAAAGTTCACTTCTTCAAGTTCGCATAAAGTTTCTCATTTCTCAAAACATTCAGGACAACCCTAAGATGTTCTATATGTTCTTCTAAGGTCTTGCTATATACTAAGATTTCATCAAAGTATACAACAAGAGAAATTCCTAGGAATGATCTAAGAACATGATTCATTAACCTAATGAATGTACTAGGTGCATTTGTCAATCCAAATGGCATAACTAACCACTCATATAATCCATGTTTAGTTTTAAATGCAGTTTTCCATTCATCTCCTTCTTTCATCCTAATCTGATGATATCCACTCTTTAAATCTATCTTAGAAAAGATGCAAGAACCATGCAATTCATCAAGCATATCATCTAATTTTGGTATAGGGTGGCGATACTTCACTCTGATGTTGTTGATTGATCTTCCATCAACACACATACGCCATGTACCATCCTTCTTAGGCACTAGGACCACTGGTACAACACATGGGCTCAAACTCTCTCGGATATAGCCTTTCTCCATGAGTTCCTCTACTTGCCTTTGCAACTCCTTGGTCTCAACCGGGTTGGTTATGTATGCTGGTCGGTTTGGAAGTGTAGATCCCGGAACAAAGTCTATCTGGTGCTCAATCCCTCGCAAAGGAGGTAACCCAATGGGATTGTCCTCTGGAAATACATCTTGGAACTCCTGCAAAAGAGAAACCATTTCACTCGGATACACCGGTGTAGAATCTGTTAAGTTCAAAAGAGTTTCTTTAAATACAAGTAAGATAGCTGGTTGTTTAGAGTAGAGTTTTCTTTTGATATCACCCATGTTTGCATAGAAGTTTGGCTGCTTAGTTCCAGCCGGTTTAAGATTAATCTCCTTCTTCTTTTGGAGTTGAATCTGATCATGTTGAACTTCTTTAGGTGTCAAGGGAACCAGGACAGTCTTGCGACCCTTGAACTCAAAGGAGTGCTTGTTGGTGAAGCCATCATGGATAACTCGGCGATCAGATTGCCAAGGTCTCCCAAGAAGTATGTGACCTGCTTCCATAGGCAACACATCACACAAGACTTCATCTTCATATCTTCCTATGCCTAAAGGAATGATCACTTGACTTGAAACCTTCATGGTGCCTTCTTCATTCAACCATTGTAGCCGGTAAGGTTTGGCATGCTTCTGAACCTTCAATCCCAACTTCTTGACCATTGTCTCACTAGCAGCATTCACACAACTTCCTTTATCAACTATGAGGATGCAAACCTTTCCTTGCACCAAGGACCGGATATAGAATAGGTTCTCTCGTTGCTCTAGCTTCTCAGTCTTGGTTTGCAAGCTTAGAAGCCTTCTTGCTACTAAAAGCTTCCCCTGGACTGGTCCTTCTTCATGCTCTTCTTCAGTCTCTTCTTGGTCACACTCGGTGTTGTCATCTTCTGAGGCATACTCACCATCTTCCAGTAAGATCATGACTCTCTTGTTGGTACATTCATTGGCATAATAGCGTCGTCCTTGGCACTTGAAACACTTGACATCACGAGCTCTGGAACTAGAAGCCTCAGCCTTGCCCTTTCCCTTGTCAAGAGCACTTCTTGTTTTGGTTTCTTCCCTCAGATAGGACTTGTTGTCTTTCTGAAACGGTTTAGACTCTTTAGGATAAGGTGAATTCTCTTCCTTGGTGTTGTGTAACTGGTTGGATCCATAGTTGGCTCGTGAATGTCCCTTCCTCTTGAGCTGTTGTTCCACAAGAATAGCCTTGTGTAGCATCTCTTCTAGCTCCACATAATGTTGCATCTCAACAATATCTTGTATATCTCAGTTTAGACCACATAGGAACCTTGACATGGTTGCTTCTCTATTTTTTTATATGCTAGCCCTTAGCATGAGCAACTCCATCTCCTGGTAGTACTCCTCCACTGATCTTGAACCTTGAGTAAGCTTCCTGAGCCGGTGATGCAAGTCTCTGTGGTAATGACTTGGAACAAACCTCTTGCGAATGATAGACTTCATCTCTGTCCAAGTCTCAATTGGTTCCTCTACATTCCTTCTACGGTTAGTGATGTACTGATCCCACCAACTTAGAGCATAGTCATAAAACTCAGTTGGAGCAATTTGAATCTTCTTGTGGTTTGTGTACTGCTTACACTGAAAGACCAACTCAATCTTCTTCTCCCACTCAAGGTAGGCATCCGGATCAGGTTTCCCATGTAATGGGGGTATCTTGATCTTCAAACCAGCAAGTTCATCTCTCTGGTTTGTCCTTCCTTCTTCTCCACGCCTATGTCTTCTTTGGCTTTGTCTTGAGGACGAGCTGATATGGTCATAGTAGTTGTCAGTTTCCTCAGAACCAGCATGCTTTTGTCGAGTTGCATGAGGTCTCTCTTCTCTCCTAGTGTCTTGGTTGGTTCCTTGACCAGTAGCTCTTCTTACTTCTTCTCTGAACTCTCTCCGGATCTCATTGAGATTGGTCCTCATCATCTTGGTCATGGTTGCTATCATGGACTGATTCAATTGAGCAGTCATGGCTTCCATGAGCAGCTTGTTCTTCTGGACTAGCTCAGCTTCCTCTTCAGACTCGGTCCCCATGGCTGCCTGCACAAAGGAAACAAGATAACCAGTAAAAGGATTCTAGGTAAACAAGATAAGTAAAAAGGAAAAGATCAACACAAAAAGGATAAGCTTGCTCGGCAAGATAAAAGAAAAAAGGAATAGCGGCTAGGTTTAATTCGATTAGGGTTTCCGCCTACAAGCAAAAAGGAAAATCTCTTAATCTTGTCTAAACTTCTCTAAGATTTCGAGCAGCCTAAACAACCTAGAACTACTTCTTGTTCAATTTGATTATGAAATTTTGCGGATGAAACAAAAAGAAACAAGAGAGAAAGAACACTTCCCAAACCATAGTTGCTCTGATACCACTTGATGCGTCACTAGGATGCCTCTTTGGTTGAATTGGGTGGATAGATTCTTGCAAGAACGAATCAGAGACTCAAGTTCTTCAAGATTTGTGGGATGAATGGTGACACAAGAGGGATGAGAAGACTCTTCATACTCCTAGATGCTCAACTCGGATATGACACACCAAGTAAACACCCTTAGAACTTCGGATACAACACACCAGAGAGACTCGACACACTTTCTAGAGAGAGAGCCGTCAAGAGATAAAAGAAAATCGTTGATTAAATATTGCTTGAGTACAATAGGGTTAGGGAAAACCTTAAATAAAAGAAACCAGAGAACATGCTCTCTAGGGTTTCGAAAATAAGTAAAAAGGAAAACTATAGTTTAAACATAACATAACCTTAAAATGTAAATACTTCTACTAGTCTTGGGCCGAGATAGAGCCTAAGTGATTTGTAAGACAAGTCGTGGCCTTGTTAAAAACCTTCCTCCGGAAAACCTCGTGTGATGCATCCCTAGGATGCTCTTTGGTTCATGGGGATGGATAGATCCTTGGAAGAACGAATCAGAGACTCAAGTTCTTCAAGGTTGTGGATCGATTGGTCACACAAGAGGGATGATAAGATCTCTTGATACTCCTAGATGAATAACTTGGATATAACACACCAAGCAAACAACCTTAGGTTCCTGGATACTACACACCAGAAGAAACTCGACAACTTTTCTAGAGAGAGAGCTGTCAAGGAGGAAGAAAAATCGTTGATTAAAAGATGCTTGAGTACAATAGGGTTTAGAGACTCGTTTAAATAAGGAGAAACCAGAGAACATGCTCCCTAGGGTTTCGAAATAAGAAAAAGGAAACTATAGTTTAGTTTAACATAAGCTTTAAAATGAAATAAAAATGTAAACTTCTT
>CAJHQP010007783.1:0-5000 GCA_905132765.1 Moricandia arvensis
ACTCCAAATTAAGGTCCAAATGATGGCCTAAAACTGGTAAATAGAAACAGGTATAATCATGGTTCAACATGTAAAGATGATAATTATACAGTTAGAGATTTTGTGAGTGTCTGTTTTTCAAACCTCTTCCACAAAGTTTACCTTGTTTCGCTTGAGGACAACAAAGGTTAAGTAGGGGGAATTGATTACCAATGGATTTTACCACTTTTATACCATTGTATATAACTTATTTTAGAGTATGTTATGTGGGGTTTTGAGTCTGTTTTACAGTGTTTTCAGGTTCAGGTACGCTTTGAAGAACTTTGGTGATTTTAGGGATTTTTGAGATGAAGAACTGCACAATGCATCAGAAGTTTATCTATGGATGGAAACCTTCCCACGCTACGATTGAGCTGATATTTTGAGACAAGATAGAACTTTAAGTAGCTTTCCAATCAACCGGTTTGAGGTTCATCTATGGTTTAGATATAATTTATTCCTGTTTTACTGAAGAGTTGTATGTCTGCCTTGCTAGATGAAGCTGTCGAGGAGATGAAGGAGCATTGATCGACAGCACATACTTGGTGTCAATCGTAGGTGATTCCAGAACACAGACCGAGTATATCTGAAGACCGACTAAACCCCAGAAGCCAACACAAGATACCAGAGTACCGCTGGACGACCCAAGACCTTATTTAATGTGTTTTCTAAGCCATTGTTGACGGCTACGCTTTCTACGCTTTACTCTATTCATATGTTCTTAGTTTAGGGTTGGAGAGAAGACATGAACTGCTTCGGAATCCTCTTGGATCTCCGTTGGTTTTCTTATTTTATTCTATTTCATCTATTCATCTATGATTTTTGTGACAACTATCATGTATGAGTAGATACGTCTGCTAGGTATAGGTTTATTGAGATGGATTAACCAAGCAATAGAACTGCTAGAGTGTATAAATATCCTTCATCGGTATTGTGCTTATTTCTTGTGATCTAGAGTAATTAACTAGAACGCATGATCTTAGGATAATCGACAACTATGAAAAGTAGGATCATTACTGAATAAATCATGTGAGCTTAGTGGCTAGACACATATGAGAGTTGGTCTAGTAATTTTAGTGAACATATCGAATTAGGTCGTAATGCTTTGATTTATGTGAGCATCGATCGACGGTCCTATTCCTAGTTCTCAACAAGAGTTGTTAACAAAGACTTAAATCATAGATAGATTCACTAATTGATATCTTATTGTTTACATTGGAGTTCTAGGATACAAAACCTTTAGCTTCTATGCTCTATAATCCACTTACCTGAAACCCAAGATCTAGCTATTTCTTATTATTGTTTACAACAAACTAAATCAATCAACTGCTACTTTATTTACTGCTTTATAATCTATTTGCCTAGCTTAATTACGACTATATTGAGTTTATTGTGTGGCTTATGCTCCCTGTAGATTTGATCCCTAAGTACTACAACTGGACCTCTTATTTGAGAGAGTAAAGTTGCTCTATGCTTAATTTGAGCATATCAAGAAGCTAAAGAGAGTTTGAGAAGAAGGTTGAAAAATTTGATGGGAGATTTTTCCCGCTAGAATTGTTTGTGAAGGAAGTACATAAACAGGAAAAGAAGTGACAAACCTGTTTTCTTTATGGATCTATTATTTTTTGAACTAGATAAATTCTCTGTCTTTGGTGATTTTTGTTGTTTTCTTTGTAGTCTTAAAACTTGGTTATGACTAACATATGAGGGAGAATGCGAACAAAATATTATATATATATATATTATATATATATTATATATAGTATTATTATTATATATATATATATATATATATATTTGGAAAACTTGGTAGAGAGAGGTATAACTAATAGAAAATTATAAAATAAAAAAGAGAGATATTTGAATTAGGACATCTTCTAAAAATAAGTAACACAACATAAGTCTTGTCTTAACACAAACACAAGTCGAAACAGAGACACAACATGACATAATTCAAACATTAGATATGTCTACATAAATTTTAACACATAAACTCATACGAGTCTTAACGAACAAAGACTTGTATTATTCCGAAAACAAGATAACATAGATGTCCTAATGGAAATAGTTTACATATAGAACAAAGAACCAAGAACTGAGAATCTCATGGACGGGTAAAAAGCTTCTTAAGCTGTGCAATTTCTTCAGCCATATTATCCACCTCCCTCTTATGCGCTGAATTTTTCCTGAACACCAAAAGCCCATGGCTGACCAAAGTGCATCCAATCGTTCTGCACATTTGACATAGTTTCACTAAGTTTTACATAGTTTCACTCAGCTTTTACGTAGTTTCGCTCAGATTTACATAGTTTCACTCAACATTTACATTAGTTTCACTTAGTTTTTATACAGAGAAGGCAAAGAAAATCTAAAAGTACCTCGAAGGACTTGCATGTGAAGTACTAATCCTAGGAAAGGTATCAAAAATCCCTTGGATACTTTTGATTTGGAGAGGGACTCTGCATCGATGATTTGTCCCCAAATGGGCATCAAATTGTATACCGTACTAGGCATCGACAACAGACCCTAGCATGTTGAAGTGTTTCTTCAACTTCTTCATCTCCCTCCTCTCATGTATCTCCACCTACAGATCCATGACGCCAAGGAAGGTGTTTGTTTGGGAAGAAAAGAGTGAAATTTAGAGAGAGTGGTCAAAGAGAAAGAAGAAAGAGATTGTGTGAATGATTGAATTGAGAATGAGAGTAGATAGATAGATAGATAGATAGATAGATAGATAGATAGATAGATAGATAGATAGATAGATAGATAGATAGATAGATAGATAGATAGATAGATAGATAGATAGATAGATAGATAGATAGATAGATAGATAGATAGATAGATAGATAGATAGATAGATAGATAGATAGATAGATAGATAGATAGATAGATAGATAGATAGATAGATAG
Source organism: Moricandia arvensis (assembly GCA_905132765.1). Lineage (NCBI taxonomy): Eukaryota > Viridiplantae > Streptophyta > Magnoliopsida > Brassicales > Brassicaceae > Moricandia > Moricandia arvensis. The sequence goes on from CAJHQP010007783.1 coordinate 2,929, forward strand.
ATAGATAGATAGATAGATATAGATAGATAGATAGATAGATAGATAGATAGATAGATAGATAGATAGATAGATAGATAGATAGAGATAGATAGATAGATAGATAGATAGATAGATAGATAGATAGATAGATAGATAGATAGATAGATAGATAGATAGATAGATAGATAGATAGATAGATAGATAGATAGATAGATAGATAGATAGATAGATAGATAGATAGATAGATAGATAGATAGATAGATAGATAGATAGATAGATAGATAGAATAGATAGATAGATAGATAGATAGATAGATAGATAGATAGATAGATAGATAGATAGATAGATAGATAGATAGATAGATAGATAGATAGATAGATAGATAGATAGATAGATAGATAGATAGATAGATAGATAGATAGATAGATAGATAGATAGATAGATAGATAGATAGATAGATAGATAGATAGATAGATAGATAGATAGATAGATAGATAGATAGATAGATAGATAGATAGATAGATAGATAGATAGATAGATAGATAGATAGATAGATAGATAGATAGATAGATAGATAGATAGATAGATAGATAGATAGATAGATAGATAGATAGATAGATAGATAGATAGATAGATAGATAGATAGATAGATAGACATATGGATAGATAGATAGATAGATAGATAGATAGATAGATAGATAGATAGATAGATAGATAGATAGATAGATAGATAGATAGATAGATAGATAGATAGATAGATAGATAGATAGATAGATAGATAGATAGATAGATAGATAGATAGATAGATAGATAGATAGATAGATAGATAGATAGATAGATAGATAGATAGATAGAATAGATAGATAGATAGATAGATAGATAGATAGATAGATAGATAGATAGATAGATAGATAGATAGATAGATAGATAGATAGATAGATAGATAGATAGATAGATAGATAGATAGATAGATAGATAGATAGATAGATAGATAGATAGATAGATAGATAGATAGATAGATAGATAGATAGATAGATAGATAGATAGATAGAGATAGACAGATAGATAGATAGATAGATAGATAGATAGATAGATAGATAGATAGATAGATAGATAGATAGATAGATAGATAGATAGATAGATAGATGATAGATAGATAGATAGATAGATAGATAGATAGATAGATAGATAGATAGATAGATAGATAGATAGATAGATAGATAGATAGATAGATAGATAGATAGATAGATAGATAGATAGATAGATAGATAGATAGATAGATAGATAGATAGATAGATAGATAGATAGATAGATAGATAGATAGATAGATAGATAGATAGATAGATATAGATAGATAGATAGATAGATAGATAGATAGATAGATAGATAGATAGATAGATAGATAGATAGATAGATAGATAGATAGATAGATAGATAGATAGATAGATAGATAGATAGATAGATAGATAGATAGATAGATAGATAGATAGATAGATAGATAGATAGATAGATAGATAGATAGATAGATAGATAGATAGATAGATAGATAGATAGATAGATAGATAGATAGATAGATAGATAGATAGATAGATAGATAGATAGATAGATAGATAGATAGATAGATAGATAGATAGATAGATAGATAGATAGATAGATAGATAGATAGATAGATAGATAGATAGATAGATAGATAGATAGATAGATAGATAGATAGATAGATAGATAGATAGATAGATAGATAGATAGATAGATAGATAGATAGATAGATAGATAGATAGATAGATAGATAGATAGATAGATAGATAGATAGATAGATAGATAGATAGATAGATAGATAGATAGATAGATAGATAGATAGATAGATAGATAGATAGATAGATAGATAGATAGATAGATAGATAGATAGATAGATAGATAGATAGATAGATAGATAGATAGATAGATATAGATAGATAGATAGATAGATAGATAGATAGATAGATAGATAGATAGATAGATAGATAGATAGATAGATAGATAGATAGATAGATAGATAGATAGATAGATAGATAGATAGATAGATAGATAGATAGATAGATAGATAGATAGATAGA
>CAJHQP010007783.1:7500-30412 GCA_905132765.1 Moricandia arvensis
AGGGAATACTAATTTACTTTCAAAACACCTAAAAGTTGAACTAGAATACCGTAGTATTCCTTAGTTTATAGAAGACAAAACGAATATATAGTTTTACAACACAAAGGATAGAACCAACGTAAACCAAAACCAAAAAGAAGATGTAGTTTCATTCACTGGGATCACACCCTGTTCCAAATAACAACCAACTGAAATCAAAACTTTTCCTTGCCCGCCTTTTGTTTTGTGTCCTTTTATCCGTTCTTCAACCGATGGACTGAAACACTTTTAAGGACAAAATTGTAGATAGGTTTGGATATTGATGGCGAAGAGTCAAAAGGAGTTAGACCATTTGTTCTGCCACATAACGAGTCTAGGGACTGGAGAACTTAAATTGAAATGAAACCCAACCTTTTCATCTAAGAAATTATGTAGTCAAAAATTCAATTATTTCTTCTTCTAAAAGAGTTTCCGTCTTTATTTTATATTTAATAAAAGAAGTTGCATTCTTCAATTTTTCACTTTAAATATAGATGAATGCTATTTAAAAAATATATACATTTGAAATGTATTCTTTTATCAAGAAAGTTAATTATCTGATTAAATGATACAAAATGGGTATTAATATAGTAAAAGAGATACCGTTAAGTCTGAAAATTCATTTAATAGCTAAAGTATTTACAGTGTCATTTTTAGGTGTTCAAAAAAGACTAAAATGACACTATAAATACTATCTAACAAAAGAGGATGAAAAATAAAAGTTAGCCTTAGTATACTAGGGTTGGACTTGAACATTCACATACACATGCTATACATATAGTGTGAGCTTTATTGTAGGAAAATTAGCCATGGTATAGTGTTGTTGAACAACGTTTGTAAGGTGTTGAGTTTCGTTATTGACTAATGTGGTGCAACATACAAATGCTATACATATGATGTGAACTTGACTAAAGGGGCTCTTGAAATGAGTAAAAAAAAGAAATTTTTGATTTAATGCTAGTTTTATTCTGTTTTTGTAGAAAAGTGTAATTTCTTGTGGGGCTTTGGTAGGTCATAAGGATAGGTGGACTCTGGCGCCAGCGAGAATATTGATAGTTATTGCTTGAAATGATTACAAGTTTTTATTATAAGATTCATCTCGCCATTTACCCCTATCTCATAAAACTCAATCTCCCAAAAACCCATTCCAATTATAATATTATTTTAATTTATTTTTAATATGAAAATTAAATCACTTAATTATTTATCTCTAACCTTAATATATAATAAACTAACACAAATCAGTTTTCATTCATTTTATTATTTTTCTCTCTAAACAGTATCCACGCTACACGAGGATTAGCTATCATAAGCTTTTTATTTCTAAGAGATCTTAAAATTATTTAAAAAAATTATATAATACTAAACAGAAATAACTACATAATATCTCACAAAAATTAGATAGCTATAGCTTAAAATATTATATTGTTATTTTTATGGTTTGGTGAACTTATTTTTATCAAATGATCTTTAAATAGATAAATCTTATTTTATTTCAAAGAATTATAGTTATTGATTAAATTTTATAGATGTGATTTTCATCTTCCTCTTTTTTTTTATGAATGTGATTTTCATCTTTATTTATTATATCATTTGATCATTGGTATAATTATATTCAGTTTTTCAAAATATATGTATTAGTATTAAGTAATTACATAATTTTTAACATTGCGATTAATTTTTTTAATTGACTATATTTTATATTCTGTAAGAAAGATATATAATCACAATCAGATACATCTACAACAAAATATTATTCAAACAAAATTTTATAACACAAAATTTAAAGTTACATCTCACCCAATCATCCCATATGGTCTCCAAACTTCAACATAATGTATTACGATTTTCTTATTTTCAGGCTTAGAATTATGTTGTTTTGTAAGTAATTTTGAAATAACTACTGTGACTTTTTGAATGCAATTTTATTTTATCTACTATAGTAATAACAAAATTCAGTGAGGAAAACCAATACTAGCTAAATGTATTTTGTTGATAGCAGTGCTACTAAGAATCACATAATGGAACAATTGAGTACATAATTGAACCAATTAAGTCTTGGAATTTTCAAGAAGACATATATATATATATATATATTGTTAGATTAATGAAAAACAGTTTAAAATAAGAATAAAGTTTTTCCACATCCCTTGTCCTCTTTGGTAGACCATATTAATTAAGAAAAATAATCAAATATAGATAAATATCAAGTAACGTTTGATCCACTCAAGAAAGGGTGACAGCTTGAGTCACCAAAGAACAATATATTTAGCGAAACAATGTGTCAAACTCTATCCCCAGTAATCTACTTGTTTTATAATTTTGAGTTGATACATACTAACTTGGTATTAAAAGAGGATTTTATTTGAATTAAGAGTCACTACCAAAAAAATATAATGTGATTATTATCTCTCGTAGCCCTAACTCTGGATAACCTATCTAGGCAACAAAATCAATGGAAAATTAGACATGAAAATGGATAATGTATGTCGCTGACATTATGGCCATTTTTCCTTTCTTCGTCTTTCAGAATCCATATAGTAGGTCAAGACCGCTACCTACAAAAGTTTGCAAATATGATAGGTAACATGTAAGGAAACGATGAAACCTTAGTTGTTAAGGTGATGTGCATTTCTAACCCCCTTAGCCTTCTTCTCTTCTCCATCAGGTCAATATGTTGAGAGAAAGTTTACTTGAATCATTATGAATTGAAAGTTCATCAATATGAAAATCAATAGCAATCAAAACACAGTAACTATAAATATTTCCAAATTTCAATGGCAAGTTTAGTTTTCAATCCATGTAATATTTACAATATATTTATATAAAATTTACATTGAGCCTTAAAATTAGAGTTCTGTGTGTGTGTGTGTGGCTTTTGATTTAGGTCTTGAATTCTTGAGTTTTAGGGCACAGAAAGACAGATGAGCGGTCGTCACTTTCCAACGACGTCCTCCTTGACATCTTAGCGCGTGTACCATGATGGTACTATCCAAATATCTCCCTAGTTTCTAAGCACATCCGTTCACTCGTTGTGTCCCCTGGGATATACTCGAGAAGATCTTTGATGAGGTGCACCAAAAATTGTTTATACGTTTTAGTCAACAGCGGGATCCCTGTGACCGTTTGTATATTCTTCACCAGAAAGCCTTGGTCCATATATCTTCCCTTTCGGATATGCCTATCTTTGAACGCTTTGTGGGGGTGGGTTCGAGGATATCTGTTTGGTGATTATAGTGGCGACATCTCATCGATTGCGTTTAGCATTGGTTGCAGATCTCACATGGTGAAACGCCTCCCCAAAATCCCTATACCCATGAAACTTACAGTTGCTGACTTTATGGATGGTAAAATTTACATGTTTACACAATGCAGCATGAAGTCAACGTTGGTGATGATGGCTGATAGGATTTACATTATGTGTAATCTGAATAGATTTATCTATGTACCAAAGGAAAGTAAATGGGAAACATGTGTTTCTGGATTCTAAGGACTGCCATGGTGGTAATCCGTGCATCATTGATGACGTATTGTACTACTACTATAATCATGAGGAATGTTTAAGAGCGTATGATCCAAAGCAAATGTGGGGGGTGATGAAAGGTTTGGAAAAGTTGTTAGCTGTGATGAGGCGTCCATATTGGTCAAAAATGTGTGTTCCGGTCGGAAAATAACATTGTATTTTTGGAAAAGAGAACAAGAACCAAGTAAGAAGATCTGGTGCCCAGAGATTTCGCTGGAAAGACGTCAAGGAGGAGAGATTTGGGGAAAAGTTGAGTGGTGCGATCAGGTTATAGATGCTGCAGGTCTATTTGATTTTAGAGTATTTGTATTTGTTATGGTCTAATAATGCATGAACTCTTTTTTTTTTATCATTTGCGTGAACTCTCTTTCATAAATTGTGTTTTCTTTTTTTGTTATCTTCTGTTTCACCCGGATGTCTAGATGAGTTTTCTTTTCTTTCATTCACAAATTGTTTCTTGTTCTTCATTCATTGCTATCCAGGAAAAATATATTTAGAAAATTATATTATTTATCTTTAGTAGGATACCCATTAAAATGTGTTGTTGTTTGTGCTAATATCAAGAAAAAAAGGTCTAGTGGTCAAGGAAAGCTCCAGTCTCCTAGAAGTATTGTATAGGATACATGATCATTATTGTGGTTTGGGAAAATGGTCAATTTCGAACTCAACAATTTCAGTCGTGCCAAATATGATCTGAACAAAGGTCAGTACCAAATACGAGCTCAACTGAATTATAATTTTAAAAACTACCAGAAGTTCTTAAAAATTGTCTAAATCTACATTGACTTTAACAGAAGTTAGTCAACCGTTAACAAGATAAAACGATGTCGTTTTAACTTAATTTTTTTTATAAAAATATGTTCATTCTAAGACTCAAACCCATGCCTTGATATCCTTTAAAGAGACACACTAAACATTAGACTAAAATAACTTTTTGTGGTTTTGGTTGGGTTTTCAGTTAGCATTAGAGATAAGACAAAGCCGTTACTACATTCTCATAATTAACAAGTTGTGATTACTCGCGCGCATGAACGAACTGAAATTTATATACTAATAATCGTTGAATACTAACTTTGATCGTTCAACCATCATGTCATAAGTCTTTAAGCGTATAGTCATGAACCGTTACTATAAAGTTGATAGTAGATCATGTTTGTTGATATTTTGTTTTTTGACCTTTTAATTTACATTGAGTTTCAATGCTATCTTCCGAATATTATAATTCACCATCTCACTTTGCTATGAAGATTTGTATTTTGAAATGATATGATAAAACAATATTTGAGATCCGTGCAAGCGCTGAATGAAATTATGTAAACAAATTATTTATACATATTATTCTTTATTTTATGTTCATTTATGTATTATACAATAATAAATATATTAAATAATTGAAAAGCGAGTAACTATTATGTATCTAATTAAATTGGAGTAAGAAAATAAATAAAAATAATTTATCTTTTTATTAAAATAAATTTTGTTGGTAAAAATAAAAATAATCATTTATTTATATAGTATATAGTTAAAATTAAATAATATTTACATAGAGATATAGTATATTTTTAAATATGAATATTTATTAATTGAGTATTCATACTCATATGATTTTATTAAATCTTTTATATTTGATGTATCAAAAAAATTATTTTTATTTATATGAATATTTATTAATTGAGACTTCCTACTCAATTTAAAATTTCAAATTAATATATTTCTATATTTTAAATATGAGATATATTTTAATTTAAATGATACTGAAATATATATATATATATATATATATATATATATATATATATATATATATATATATATATTATGTGTATTTAATATGAATATATGTTAAATGAGACTTTATATTTATATGATTTATGATCATTTGTATTTTGTTATAACAAAAAAGTTAACCATTGATCACCAATGTGGGTTTTTAACTGTCTTACTAATTTATAAGCGTTCAAAATTCAAAATATAGCATATAAGGTAAAATATTTTTTTTATTTTATGCTTAATGTGATTGTTTAATTTATTTTAAGAATATAAAAGTAAACAAAAATGATGGAGAAACAAAATTGTTACCAAATCTTTATTATTCACAATCATTAATTTTCATATATTTCTAACCATATTAGGTAATTTCGTATTTTTTTTATTGAGGAAAATTAGAGAATATTTTGTATACACTACTAATTAATGTGATAGTTAGTTTAATAAAAAGTATAATATAAGTTTAGATGGACAACCTATTTTTCTAAGAATTCTAAGAATCATTGTAGTGATGACACGTGACTACCAAAATATACTGTAATGTTCCAAGATTAATATATAAGGGATTAATTAAATAAAAAGAGGTGATGCAAGAAACAAACAAGCTACTGACTGATAATCTCTTCTTTTTCTTTGCCTCATGAAGGTAACCTTTATTATTGGATCTGCACCATACTTGGAACATAAGAGAACAAAATATCTTGCATATCATATTTTTTCTTGGGGGCATCGATCCTCTCCTACCACATAACATTTATCCTCGAAGTCGTAATCACCACAAATCACTGCTACTTTCGTCTCCTTTTCAATGAAGAAACTCTCAACTTCAAACTAATGCTCCAAATGACGAAAGTATTTATAACGCCCCGACCGCCCACAGCTAATGGGCCACCCACGCCCGCTCTCTCGGCTCGTGGGCCCCATCCCATCCGACGGTCGGTCGTTAATTTTTCAAAGGCTCGAAATCATTGTTTACTGACCCTGTAATCACCACCCAACCTTTCCCTGTGCTTTGGCCTCACTCACACGGTATCGCAAATCACTTCCCGATAGGTCACCCATCCTTTCACTACTCCAGCATAAGCACGCTTAACCCTGGAGTTCTAAACGGATGTGTGACGGAAAAGGTAAGTCAACTTTGGTGACATAGGTAGCCAAATCAATTCTCTTAAGCCTTTTCACATATCACAACTCGGGATGTTACAATTCACCCCCTCTCAAAGAACGCAACGTCCTCGTTTCGCCCCACGACAGGTCTCAAGACGCCTCTCGGGTCAGAACCGAGATGGCTTACCAGCTCTGATACCAATTATAACGCCCCGACCGCCCACAGCTAATGGGCCACCCACGCCCGCTCTCTCGGCTCGTGGGCCCCATCCCATCTGACGGATGGTGCATTAATTTTTCAAAGGCTCGAAAGTCATGTTTACTGACCCTGCAATCACCACCCAACATTTTCCCGTGCTTTGGCCTCACTCACACGGTATCGCAAATCACTTCCCGATAGGTCACCTATCCTTTCACTACTCCAGCATAAGCACGCTTAACCCTGTAGTTCTAAACGGATGTGTGACGGAAAAGGTAAGTCAACTTTGGTGACATAGGTAGCCAAATCAATTCTCTTAAGCCTTTTCACATATCACAACTCGGGATGTTACAGTATTCATATCAACTTTTAGGAAATTGCTCCACGACATTGCATCTGGCTCAATCTTAGTTGTAATCCATATCACCAATTCATATAGGCTCCTTTTCAATAGCACCGCAAGCTGCTCTCCTCTTACACAACAAAATTGAATCCCATCCCAAATTCATCACTACTGTCAAATGGTAGATCCATACACGGTCTAAATTTCTCTCTAGTAAAATCAAAACCTAATAGTTTCCCATCAATAACAAAGTAACTATTTCCCTTAAGTGATGCACCTATCTTCCGTCTCCATTTAGGATTGCTAGAATTGATGATATCAAGAACCCTCCACGAACGCGATTTAAAATCGTTGATTTCATTGTTTATATGATTATAAAAAAGAACCAAGACTTTATGGTTCTTGCTGCTGTCGTGTCCAATAGCATACTGATCTGTTTTGATCCTATTATTTCTGAGTTCAACCCATCTAGTTTGAGACAATACGGGTCCATACCACTGAACTGTCATCCTTACCCTCAGTTAAGCATAAAAAATAGCTATTAGAAGTTGGAAGGGATCCTACGTAATATATAAGATAGATGGGCAAATCCCCTTATCACCAATTGATTTTAGTTTGGGAGCTCATCTAGTTTAATAAGGTATCAGAGCCCAATCTAAAAATTAAACCAGATCCATTATCGATCCAGCCCAAAGTTAACCCATCAATCCTTGCCCAAACATTCCGTGATTGACGCTCAAAGAGCCATCATTTTGAGGGGGCGTGTTAGGGACAAAGGTCTCACGTTGGAAGTTGGAAGTGGTCCTAAGTAATATATAAGATAAATGGGAATATATTCTTATCACCAATTGGTTTTAGGTTGGAAATTCATCTACCTTAATATAGTTCTCTCCTTTACACATTTAAAATCTTTGATGTTATGAATTCTGTGGAGATGGAATCTTTTTCTAAACGATAACCGTAAAAATTCAAGAACATGGAAACTCTTTGGCTGAATGTTCTTTGTCAAGCTCTCATCTTTGGATAATGTGTTACATCCTTTGTAAGTGGGTTTTACTGCTCTGAGAGATATTATTGAGACCTTAGAGAGTATCTCCTCTACCAATTATAGTGAATGATCAGTAATCATCGTCGTTGTTTCCTATAGAAATTAATTATAGTTTCTGTCTCTTAGGGTCTATTTTCTTTTATAGATATATATTTCCAGTTAAAAACTATTTTCCTTTTCCAATTTGTTTTTCTAAAGTTTAAGAGTCAGTTCCAATATGAACACCGCATTTCGTGGGGAAACGGTATATAAAAATAACAAAATATATATAAAAGTATTTAAAATGATAAATGATGATAAATAAAGTGAAACTTATAATTGATAATTAATCTGTGGAATTGAAAATAAAATTAATATTATATAATACATATCGTGAAATAAGACTAAATGTTTATAAAGCAATGTTTAAAAGAAATTTATAAATTTTGTCTTTGTTGCATAAAATATCATTAAATAAAACTAAATTAAAAAATATTATGGTGTTTTATAGTTAGTTACAAATCTCAAAAACATTAAATATTTGTCTATAATAAAGAGAACATCACTTATTATAAAACAAATCTTAAATACCAAATAAATTGAAACAGAGGGGATGACTAAAAATGGAAACAGAAGGAGTAATAAGATGTACAATAACTGATTTTTTTACATTCTTTTTATAACAATTTTTTTGAAACAAAATATTAACATATTTGAAAAATGATAGATTAATTATTCAATTTGACAGATAATGTTAGTTAGAATTTAATTGAATCATTGTAACCCAATTAGCCATCGCAAACTTCAAAATTTAACCATTACAACTTTTCGTCTCAGTTTTTGTCTCTATCTAAAGTGTTGTGCACTTTGGCAAAATCTTACATAAAGACATTGAAACAAATAAAAAGAAGTAAATGGAGAAAAGGGATTCACCACTTCAAATGATTATAAAATATATTTAGTAAAATACATAAAAATGATTACTATTTTTCATGTTATTGTATATTAGCCTGATCTCTAATAATATTAAACAAAAGAAATTCTATGTTGATTCTTTTCTTTATGGTTTTCATTTTTTTTTTTAATATTTGATTCCTTATCATTTTATTTGTGGTTTTGAAATATTTCTTATTTGAAAATTTCCTTCCACAAACTTTCTATTAAATTTTTTAAATATTTTTTGTATAAATTATGTTTGTCAATTTGTAAATAAAAACTATTAAAAACTATGAACTATTGCTTATGCCCAAAGTTATAAGTTAAATTGAAGGAAATTCTTTTTCGTTGTTTGTTGTAAAAATTGTTTAAAAATAAATTTTATGCTAGTTTAAATAAGAATAATTACATTTTTCAGTTTTCTCTCCTTTTATTTCCGTTTTCTTTTTGAAATTCCAAATGAAACCTTTGTTTATCGCACATTTTCAGGTCCTAATGTTTGTGCCATATATTCTTATTTTTAGTGTATAAAATTTTTAGCTGAAAATATGTGATATTTAAATTGAGAACATGACATTTTATTTACATTTAAATTTTTGTTTATTTTAAAATATTTCGTCATATATATTTGTTCCATATCAAAAATATATGTGTTTTGGAGTTTTTATACATATTAAAATATACATTAAAATTTAATTATAAATGTAATTTTTGAATATGCATTCTTTTAAAACAATAACTCTAATAGCCTAATTAATTTTACTTTTTATATTAAGACACGAGAGGAATGGCATATTTATGTCATCTTGCCAAGAGATATACTCAAATTATATATAGCGGTTGATGTAATTTCTTATGCAACCAATTAAACCACAAGCAAAACCTTAAAATCACTCAATTTAATATTTGGTGTTCATGTAAGAAGTGTCTGATTAAAAAATGTCAGAGGATTGAAATTCTAATTTGATTAATGTCAAAAATATAATATATTAATTATGAAATAGGTAGAGATCTTCGCCTTGCGCATAGTAAAATATCTACTTAAAATAGTATAATTTAATTCACATATTTATGAATGATTTGAATTATCGAACAATAAAACCATTTTATCATATCATATGATACACATTACGCATATCAAAATGATTCATATTTTATAATCATACACATTATGCATATAAAATATGGCCATATTAGCAAAATGACTTAGCATGTTTTACTCCGTCAAACGTATAATTACACAAAATATTTGAGAATGTGTATATCTCAGTCATCACAGGCTTTAAAACTATTTTGATCATGTTAGTTGGTGAAACTTAAAAAACACTTTTGATTTGTTTGTGTAATTTAATACCACATAGAAAAACCGTAGGTGGCTCATGTTTCATTGCAGAGAAACCGGTGACAATGGTTGTATATGGGAATTTTAACAATGGACCCATTTACACTAGAATATAGTTCAATGCTTTTAGGTAAAATAAATGGTTAAGATCTTATGTTACTAATTAAGCATGTTTTATACGCATATATTTTGAGATCTTATAATTCTACAGATTTTTCATATGAAATCTTATAGAGTTTATATGAAGTTTCTTTCTGATTCAAACAGTTGTTAATGTTTCATGTCTATGCTAGCACTTGAAAATGATTAAACAGAGAAGGGAAAGTTGACCCATCATGCATAGATGACTTTTTGATCATATATCGTTTGGTGAATTATTTTATTTAAAATGCATTTTCAATACTGACGTTTTAATCAATTATTTTGATAATGAAGCGGAACTAAAATACTCTGTCAAACGTCAAAGGAAATGGGTTAATGTTCCGTTTAAAACCTTCTCTCAACTGATGTATCTCTCCTAAGTTTCTCTCTGGCTTCTATCTAAAGCTTTTAACTTTTCTCATCGATTCACCGGCCAACGGGGTGGGCTCCCATAGCCACCGTCGGTCTGGTCTTGATTTTCGTTAGTATATCTTCGGCTCGGTTCAAAGTTTTTCAGTGTAGATCTAGAGAGTATCAGATCCCTTTAATCGGAGATAGATTGAACGATGGAGGCTTTCTCGGTGTCTTTGAGTTGTTTGCTTGTTATTTTCTTTAATTAGCTCTCTCGGGTGGTCTTCAGGGTCCTTTGTGTCTTTTTTGAAAGGATTTGATTTTGTTGTGAGATTTGCCTCTTTGATCTGTTTGTATATTGATGTATGTTCCTTCTAATGGATCAATCGAGGTTTGTAAAGTTGTGCTTATCCTTGATTACGTTTGCGACGGGTCAGATTTGGGTTTGGAATCTTCAAGGATCCGGCTTGTCTTCAAGGGTATGGGGCTTTGGCTTTTGTGCATATCGAAGTGTATTTTGGAATGTTAATAGTTGGTCTTTTTCTCAAGGGATTTTCGTTCCTTCGCTTGCTCGTGGCTCGTTAGGTGGTATCGGAGCAGTATATTGAGAAGCAGGGTTCCCTAAATAATTATCGTCCATGGATGTGCGCTTACTTCTCCCTTCTTCCTCGGTGATCCATTTTGATTAGATGTTTTTGCTATTAGGATCCAGATGTAGCTTCAGTTTATGCTTTGAACTTTGTTAATTATGTTTAGTTCAGCTTCCAGAGATTCGGTTAAGTCTGCCGGCTAATGTCTCTAGATGATGATCTTGTATCCTGCTAGCTTAGCTTCTAGGGGTTGTGTAACTTGCTAGCTTTAGTGTCCTACCTGTGTATCACCTTGGTTTTTCTTCAAAGAAAATGATCATAGGTTAATGTTCTGTTTTTTGATAGATGCTGACATGTCTACTGAGACTACTACAGACATTTCTTCTTCTTCTTTTCTTGCTTCGTCATTGTTCAGCACACAGAGACGGGTCGATCCCTTAGGCAGACTGGTCGATCTTGTCCATGCCCAGCTCAATGACGAAGCAACTCTCTTGTATACATATTGATTTAATTGCGGAAAAGAGTAAGTTAGTCCAATAAGAATATAAAGGTGGGTTGAATAGCAATGATATTTTGTGTAATTACTCTACTAAATGAAGGAAAATTTATTATGTAAGCTGGAAATGATTGTGAGAGTAACACCACAACAAATGACATGACTGTAAATATCATGTTTTTGAAATTGGATCGGACTGGTCAGTCGAACCGGTCTGACCGTGACTCGCTGAAGAAGCCAAGTCTGGTTTGGTTTATAACCTGATTTGAGAAAAAACTGGTAAAAGCGGAAAAAAACCGGTAAAACCGGTGATCCAGGTCAACTTTAAAACCCGATTCAAAAATATTAACATATTAGTAATGTTTTTTCAATTTCTATTAAAATTTAATTTTCCATAATAAATATTTGAGTATAACTATGTAATTGGTTTTCTATTTAATTCTACTTTCTTAAGAAAGAATGTAAACAAATATATATTGGGCTTCAATATATTATTTTTATTTTGACATATTCATAAAATATGAGACTTTAGTTGTAAAAATAAATAAATAAGGTAATTTGAACTATCAATCATTTGGTTTTTATCAATTTTAATTTACTTAATCTTTATTGTATATATTGTTAGATTTATACTTATTGTTATTTTTCTAATTAATAAAAGAGATAAGATAATATATTATATATAGATTTGCTTTTAGGATTATATAATGTTCTATGATTATATATATTTACTTTAAAAATGTATATAAAATCCATTTTAAACCGGTCCAATCAGCAACCAGTAGCTACACCGAATCAGTGTCCAGTTCGGTTTTCAAAAACATTGGTAAATATATTTCAATTTAAAGGTTTTTCTTTCAAATTGCCTCTCTTTTAATAATAATAGGATTTAGCTCACGAGTACAAATTTTGAAAGACAATAAAAAGCCCATTGTTAAATTTCTTGGTTGGTTTAGTGAGGCTATTTCCCTTTACTAAATTGTAGCCCAATTGTTTTTGTTGCTTATCGTTTCGGTTTGGTGCACTTTGATTTGTTTCGGTTTAATTTGGCAACTGATTTTCGAACCAAATTAAATTGTACTCCCCTAGCTTCCACCTTCAAGCTCAAGTTAGTGCGGTCAGCTAGAATGTTTATCTTTGATTTGTTTTGCCAGAACATAAGGATTCGGTCCGAGCTTTGTTGGCAAGTTATGGACATAAACAAAGATGCAGGTTATGCTTCCATTTGTAACCTCTCTGTGCTCTGTTTCTTTGTTTCAAGCTTCTCATTGTGCTCTCTCATTAACACAAGTTACATAAGCTTTTACTTCTCTTGCTCCAGTTGAACAATGAAATTTTTGACTTGATTCTTGATTAAGGTGCTATTGATATTGTAATGAAGCCTGTGCAAAGCTGGAAATCAATACTTAGCAAAGTTCCGTATTTACTCTTCTTATAGGTTTGAAGTCCACTTGGATGATTGTAGGATTAAGTCTCATGTCTTAAGTACTTACTAGTTCCAACTTCCAAGGACTTATAACCATATTACATGGTTGGTTTTGTTCATTTTATATTAAAAGCTTATTTTCTATTTCTTTCTTATCTTCGACAAATCTCTCTTCCATCTTTTCTTTCCGTTTTCAGATTACATCTTCTCCATCGCTGTTCTTAATCATCTCTCTCTCTCTCACACACACACACCTCTCTCTGTCCTATTGTCCTAACCTCACACACATGATTCCTCTAGCACAGACATCTCTCTCTGTTTCACTCTCCTAATCTCTCTCTCACAAGCGACACATCAACCTCAAACCTAGAACAAGGGAACCCTAATCCGTCGTTGCAAAATGTTCCAACTCCGACTGGTATGTTGCAGAGACAAATTTTCTCTCTAGACTGAGTTCATCCTTCTTTGTGAGCCATCCTTCAACCCGCACCTATTAGTCTCTTCATCTGGCTCTGGTATGCTTTATATTCTCGCACTAACCTCTTAAAGTCTTCACCTTTTCAGGATTTGTTGAGTTCTGATTGCCATGGTGAGTTCTCTTTCCTGTTCACTTTTTCTTCTGAAATCTCAATGTTTTTGTTTGAATTTTCACTGATAAATTTTAGAAATTTTCTTGTTGATTTCGTCTGCTTGGGAGCTTCTTCGTCACCAGATGAAACATATCTGAGCTTCGAGGTGTCTAAGAAAGGAAATCGCGGAGGAGAAAACTTACATTGCCTTCCATGAACAACATTGTAACATCCCGATTTCGGGTATATGTGGAAGGGCTTAAGAGAATTGATTTGGCTACCTATGTCACCAAAGTTGACTTACCTTTTCCGTCACACATCCGTTTAGAACTCCAGGGTTAAGCGTGCTTATGCTGGAGTAGTGAAAGGATGGGGTGACCTATCGGGAAGTGATTCGCGATACCGTGCGAGTGAGGCCAAAACACGGGGAAAGGTTGGGTGGTGATTGGAGGGACAATAAACAATGATTTTGAGCCTTGGAAAAATTAACGCACCAACCGTTGGAACGGGATGGGGCCCGTTGGGCCGAGAGAGCGGGCGTGGGGTGACCCATTAGCCGTGGGTGGTCGGGGCATTATAAGTGGTATCAGAGCTGGTTAGCCATCTTGGTTCTGACCCGAGAGGCCGTCTTGAGACCTTTTGTGGGGCGCAACGAGGACGTTGCGTTCTTTGAGAGGGGGTGAATTGTAACATCCCGATTTCTGGTATATGTGGAAGGGCTTAAGAGAATTGATCTGGCTAGCTATGTCACCAAAGTTGACTTACCTTTTTCGTCACACATCTGTTTAGAACTCCAGGGTTAAGCGTGCTTATTCTGGAGTAGTAAAAGGATGGGTGACCTATCGGGAAGTGATTCGCGATACCTAGCGAGTGAGGCCAAAACACAGGGAAAGGTCGGGTGGTGATTGCAGGGACAGAACAATGATTTAGAGCTTTGGAAAAATTAACGCACCGACCGTTGGAACGGATAGGGCCCACGGGCCGAGAGAGGGGACGTGGGTGACCCCATTAGCCGTGGGCGGTCGGGGAATTATAAACATGTTGTTGTGTATCTCTCAAAATCTCAATTTACTTAACCTTTTTCCCTTTCGTTTTTGTCTTTTGGGTCTAGTTTGGTAGTGCCAAAAATAACTCTTTGTTTTCTACAGAGAGCTATAGCTATGGCACATTTGTTTTCTACAGAGAGCTATAGCATTTACCCTTTCTCATAACATCCGTGAATCGATATGCCAAAAATTTTGGAATGGTAGCAACCACTATATCGTCCTACTCCAAATTAAAAATAAAAATAAAGTGGAAACTTTCTTTGACTTGTTTTGAATATAATAAAAGATAAATCATTACAGAACCTGAAAATCCGAGAGTACAATCTTCCTATATTCTGTTTGGTTTGCAATACATAAAAGTAAGTCTTCGGTGTAATCTCTTAGTACCGAACCAAAGTTTTTGATCTAGACATTTTCACCCGATCCAATTGAGAAAATAATTCACAGTTTCTATTGAAGATAAAAACAAAGAAAAATTAAAATTTTAACAACTCTTAAAATACTGGATTATGTTACAAACAATTACATTTAAAAGTCAACCGAAAAGACATAAAATGAGTAGAAATAAAATATTAATTCTATTAAATGTATATAATATTTTTTATACCTGATTTTATTACTTTAAAAGAGTGTATATGATGTACATGTAGTGATAATTCAATAATTGATTGAAAACTTGTACATAGTAATCGATATTCAATTTTGTGTTCTTGTAAACGGTTGAAAGAATGTAAACTTAATAGCATGATTAGGGAAGTAATACCGTAATAGTTTATTTTAAAATGTATTAAATATAAACAAAAACAAAAACAAACAAAACCATATTTTAAAGCAAAATGTATCCTACCTGATGTTTTGAAGCACTTCTTTGTAAACAACATTTGTAGTCTTTTTCTGAACATTGTATTTTTCATCTGTGATGAGTATCTTCAAAGCGGACCTCGATTTTTCCCGAGAGAGTGCAACATATAACTGCCCATGAGAAAAAATAGGTCTGTGAAGAAACAAACATATGTTTTCCAGTGACTGGCCCTGGCTTTTGTTTGTTATTGCAAATGCCAACTTCAAAGGGAATTGTCTATGACGCATTCGGAATGGGAACCTCCCATCAAGATGGTGTAATATACATTCTCAGTATCAAGGTTTTTTCACCGATATGTCTTGTACTTCCTGTTATGATAACAACATGAACAACATGATGGGATAGGTTTGTTATGAAAAGCCTCGTACCGTTGCATAATCCATTTGGTAGGATCAAGGTTACACATACACATTACAACAGCACCAACCTTTATTGTAAACTCGTGTTAAGGCCAAACCTGAAATCTTGATAGAGTTCAGAAACACTACTGGATAATTTACAACATTTCTGGGATCCACATCAGTTGGATCAATGTTATTTGAGCTACGATACAGCATATCTTTACATGTAAAAATAATTTAATTGGTCTTGAAACATCATGAACACACATTAAAACTGAAAATGAGAAATATTGATATGAAAAGAAATTTAAAAAAGTGCCTCTCAAATTTGATAGCATGTACTCATTTATCTGATTGACGTCATCATTTGTAGGACAAAGAAGAGCCCTGTTTTTTAAAATGTCTGATATGCTCTACCACCAAAAGAACCTCCATATACCTCTTTTACGATTGTAGGTATCAGATCATCTCGTTGTTTTATAAGAAGATCATCTGGAATATCAATATCCACAATCCCAACATTTGGTTTGTTGATGTTTCCATCTCCAACTGCAAGTATCCACTCTGAGAATAACCTAAGTTCTTCAGATTCTTTTTTGGTACGACCAGAAAGCAATCTCATGTTCTTCGTTAGTTTTAACACTTTGCAATGATCCCAAATATAAATGAATTCAGAGAAGATATTACAGTTTCTGCATGACCACCGTAAGGAATAACCAGTATAATTTGGCGAAAATCACGTCCAAATACAATAACTTTGCCAACAAATGGTGGCTCTTTTGATCTGATAATATCACATAGTGTCCTATCAAGATTTTTAAAACAATGTCTACTCATCATAGGTACTTCATCCCACACAATAAGAACGGCCAATTGCAATAACTTTGCAGGGTCTGAACCTTTGGTAATTTTTCGAGAAGTGGAATCATCATGATTGATTGGGATACTAAACCTAGAATAAACAGTACATCAACCTTCTAATAAAAGAGCAGCGATTCCACTGGAGGCAGTGTTGATAAATTTTTTACCTAATCCACGAATAGAAGCAGATAGTATGCTCCACATAATTTTTTTGCCAGTTCCTCCAAAACCATATAAAAAGAACACACCACATTGATCCTGAATAACATCATCTAATATCTCTTCATAGAGAACTCTTTGCTCATCTGTAATCATAGAAAGTAGTCTTTTTTGTTCTTTTCTTTGTTCTTCTTGGTTGTATTTGAGCTCATCGTCCACCAGACGGTTCCCATCATATCTCTTGAAATCATCTGCATTAGGCATTTTATCCCAGTTCCTTAAAGAGCGACCACTTTTTTTCCAGAAGACGTTGTATTTCGGAAAGAGTGATTTTTTGGTTGATTCTTGGATAGTGTTAATGATGCAAAGCATGGTTAAAAATGATAATTAGTATATTAAGCTAAAGTTGTATTAGATTAGCATACAAACCAATGGATAAATATTTAAACGTCTACATACATTAATGACCGGTATTATTTTACTTTTTCTTTTGTTGCTACAAAATGTCTTCAGTTAAATATTATCATATGTCAAACTCCAGACAAGTTGTGATTGTATAAGACAATCACCTACCAACATAATAACAAAGAAACTATGTAGATAATAACCAGTATACCAAAAGCTCGCTTCCTCAATACCTATAATGTATTCCTTACCATTTGATACAACCCTAATAATCTGCATGCCTCTTTGAATGTTTCATAGGTTACACCATACACAATACGAATATCTTTAAAACATTTAGGACCCTTTACATAATTTAGTAGAACCAAAAGATAGTACAGCTCCTCGATTTATTGCTGATATGTGCAATTCTACCAATTCCAAACGAGTGTTTCCTCGGTTTCCATATTTTTTCTTTTCTGTTCTAGGTAAATCTAGTAGGCATTTACGCATATGTTATATCCATTGCTTCTGGATAAACTTTACACACTTTTAACCAACCTAAAAATTGAGACACACTCATACTTGTACGTTCAACAATACTTTCCAAGGGTTCGGATTCTTCATGAATATGAATTTCTTGATTCGATAGATGGAAGCATAGTTTTTGAACATCTAATGTACGATAATTAGTGGGAAAAGCGAGTATTCTCCAAGCAGATTCACATGAAGAAACATACCTTTACAATATTCCAAAATATTGGAGAAATTAATTGAATAATTTTAACATTAAATAATTTGAATAATAATTATTATTATAATTGGGGGTAATACATGCACTCCAAATAGCATTTAATTTCATCAACAACTCCATCTTTCTCGCTCTTTATTGCAGAAGAAACATAATCAAGATCCTGGTGAATGTAATTGAATAAATATTTTTGTAACACTCGCATTTTTAGTTTAACTTAATAAATAATAATCTTTCTGAAAACTCCACTTTATTAATTTGCGTAGTCAACTTAACACCATAAATCCATCAATAGAATAAAATCCGGAAAAAAATCCATAAACGTAAATCCATAAGTGTGAAAAATAAAACACCCAAAACACCAATCTGAAATGAATCACTCCTCCTCAGCAGTCTTACCTGAAAGGGGAAGAAAGAGGGGTGAGCAACAGGGGAGTCACTCAGTGAGGTATGAGATGCTAAACCCGAAGTCCATGGACCCGGTCATAACATTCTGAATAAATATAATTTAATTCTAACACATAACAAACACAATACCTAAAGTACCCAAAGAACAAACAATGGTCCTAGCGTGGTACACACCCCGCTGCCCACTAACAGGCCAAAAACAAACAACGCCGAACATGTGCTCGGTAACACACGCCCGAAGACGATTTATCGACCTACTAGCCATGGCAACAACAGGTCGACTATGTTGTGCCACAACATCTCAGAAAACATACTGGTCACAAACCGCCCTACAGAAGTACGTCTCCGTAGTCGACCACAACCTTTCACCTCAATTCTCAAAAGATATTTATAATTATATATATATATATATAATAACAATTAGAAAAGAACAAGCAATGTTGAACCCTCTAACACCCTATATCCGGTTTAACAGAGAACCTAATAACTAAACAAGCAGACTCGAATAGACTCAATTCACGAAGAGGGAACATATTAGAACTAAATTATGTCTATTCAAAATCCCAAGCCGTGTAACAAGAAGTTTGGGAATAGCCCTCACCTTAGCAATGTGGGAAAAAGTGTTGTCTATGAACTCCAGCTGCTCAAACAGACTCCAAATCTGAAATCAGGGCGAAAAATTGAGTCAGAACGCCCTTCAAACGGCCAAAAATGGATAACAAGTGGTCTGGTCAAAAAGTCAACCCGCAGGTCAAAGGTTAACCTAGTCAACTCTGACCCAAGCCGGTCAACACATGACCAAATTGAAATCGAATTCAACCAACCGGTTTTCCTTAACCGGATTCGATTTCAGTTGGACCAGATTTAAATCAATTTCAAACCGGTTTAATCCTAACTGAAAATCAATTTCCAATAAACAGACAAAACCGAAAATCAATTATTAAACCTAACCGGTTTGAACGGTCAGCGAGTTGACTCGCTGAGTTGACTCAGCCGAGTCACCGAGTCACCGGCGAGTCAGCGAGTCAACCGGCGAGTCACCGGTGACCGGTCGCCGCGGCGACGGCAGCTTACCGGAAAAGTCACCGGCGGCGGCGGAGACGCCGGCGGAGACGGTGGCGACACGGCGGAGACGGCGGCTCCGGCGAACAGCGCCCGGCGACGGTGGCGCGTGGGGATCACGCGTGGCTGCTCTGGCGACCTGCGGCAGCGCGTGAATCTCACACGTGGGGCTTCCGGCAGCGCGTGGCGGCGACTCTCCGGCTGATCTTCCTGCTCCTGACTCGTTCGACGTCCCGAACACGATGGTGGCCTTGGATTTGTGAAAAACCACACGGTCAGAGGTTACCTTTGACGAGTTCCGGGGGTGGGGTGTCCGATCTCGACTTTGGCGATGCTGGTTGAGGCTGATCGGTTCTAGATCTCCCTGACGGCACAGTTTCTGCAGAGGTTCAACATGTCTAAGCTTTTCTGAATAAAAAATGAGGTGAGGCTCTAATTTATAGAAAAGTACCTAGGGCTTCCAGCAAGTTAAATGGGCTTTGCTGGGCCCTAGGATTTGGGTCGTTACAATTTTATCGCTCGAGTTTGAGTGCACTACTCAAGATTCATATGTGCTCTATACCGAATCTTAAGTTCCTTGTTATATGGTAATACATAATGATTATCCAATTTGACTTCATTCTTTTCGACATAACATTCATTGCCTCGCCGTCAATACGAAGGAAAGCCATTTTTATCAATAGATCTTACTGTGGCAAGATTCTTTGGAATTTTTTTACAACACTTCCAGGTTATCATACAAACCTGATGGGGATTTGCAGATGCACATGGTCCATGCATCATACTATCACTTACTAGCTTATACAATTTTGGCTCCTTTCTTTTGTCAGGAATTTCCGCAGATATAAAACAGTCAATACCATCACCAGTAGGAATATAGTAACTTTTTCTAGGAAAAGTAAAATATGTGCATGCGATAGACCTATTTTCTGAAATTCAATTGTATATACTGTTGAGAATATGAAATTCTTTAATTATATGTTGTTAAGGTAATATAATAAACAATATCTTTCATATCTCGAGAGGTACAATTGATACTTATGTAGTTTTTCCAAAACTCCGCCTCTTTTCCTGGTTAACCCAGCCATTAGATCATCATGTTTAATATTGAAAATTCTATAAATGATTTTCGGTCTATCTTCGTGGTAAACAGCAATGCACTAAGATATCTAGAAATATCTACCCACTTTGGGTTGCATGTAAATGTAATAAATATGTCAGGAAATCCATAATACCCACATATAGCCATTGCATCAAGGTAGTATTCATGCATATACTGTGTGTAACACCCCAACCGCCCACGGTTAATGGGCCTCCAACGCCTGATCTCTCGGCCCGTGGGCCCCATCCCGTTCCAACGGTCAGTGCGTAAATTTTCTAAGGCTTGAAATCATTGTTTACTGGCCCTGCAATCGCCACCCCAACCTTTTCCTGTGTTTTGGCCTCACTTGCACGGTATCGGGAATCACTTTCCGATAGATCACCTATCCTTTCACTACTCAAGTCCAAGCACACTTAACCCTAGAGTTCAAATTGTAACACTCTAATTTTCTAAATTAACATAATAAATAATAATTTCCTGAAATCTCTAATTTATTACTTCGCAAAGTCAAATCAACACCATAAATCCAACAAATAGAATAAAATCTGAAAATATCCATAAATGTAAATCCAGAAGTAAAAAAGAAGAAGATAGAAACGCCCAAAAGCACCGATCCGAAATGAATAACTTCTCCTCAGCAGTCTCACCTGAAAGGGGAAGAAAGAGGGGTGAGTAACAGGGGAGTCACTTAGTAAGGTATGGGAAGCTAAACCCGAAGTCCCATGGACCCCTAAAATAACACTCTGAATAATATAATTTAATCCTAACATGTGCAAATACGGTACCTAAAGTACCCAAAGAACAAACAATGATCCTAGCGAGGTGCACCGCTAAGCTGTGCCGCAGCATCTCCACACCAAATCTACTAGTCACCAGCCGCCTGTAGAATTACGTCTCCATAGTCGACCACATCCTTATTACCGCACTACTTGATCCTCTCTGATTGCCCATCTGTCTGTGGGTGATAAGATGTACTCATGTAAACTTTGTCCCAAGCGCCTTCTGAAAGGCTCTCCAAAATGCCGATGTGAACTTTGCATCACGTTCTGATACAATGCTGACAGGAACTCAATGCAACCTCACAATATCCCTGATATAAATCTGCGCCAACTGATCAGCTGTGTCTGTCTTCTAATCTCAAGGAAATGAGATGATTTGGTGAGTGACATGGGTGTGGTTTATTATTCTAGAAGGGTATAAATATCCTAAACAGTTAACTATCAAATTAACCCTTAATCTTAACACACAAAATAATACACTTGCCAAGAGAGATCAGGTGTAGTACTTAGGGATCAAAATCTACAGAGAACAATGACACACAATAGATTTCTTATTTCTAAATATTAAGCTAGGTGATTATATATATTGGTAACAAGTAATCAGTTTAAGGAGATATTCCTTATTGGAAGGTGTGGATGCAATATGGAAACATGCTAATAATGTAAATATGAAAATATGCTAATAACGTAAATATGGGAATATGCTACTAAACTAACTAGATGCAAATGTAAATATGCATAGATATAGGGTTTTCAGCTCAATGAATTATAGGATTAAGAAGTACGGATATGTAAATATTCTAGACTCAAATATTACCATGCTGACCCTTTAACTCAACTCTCATATGCGAGCAAAAGGAAAGACCATCGATCGACGGCTGAGGCCTGATGTCGATCGATGGTGAAATAAGAAGGAAGTGTGAATGAGATTTGATGTGTCACCAAGCTAGTTAGACCAGCTCTCGCATGCGCCTAACAACCTAGTTCAATGGAGTCTATTCTGGCACAAACCTACTCTTTAGTCGTCCAAGTCCTACTTTCGAGATCCTAGTTACCTACTCTAGAATGCAAGCATTAAGCATAACTCAATTGATGGATATTAACTTAACTATCAATCTTACTTTTGGCTAATCCATGATTGCTATCATTCAACTTTAATTTAGTTTGTAACTACTCAGACATAATCAAAGTAAGAATAATAATCTGAATATAATGCATAGATAAAATACTGGAGGGTTCAATTCCAATCTCCTTAAGGAGTTATGAAATATTTTCTCCTAATAAATCTACTATAATGGAGTGTTGGGGCACACACACGCACA
>CAJHQP010007784.1:0-30409 GCA_905132765.1 Moricandia arvensis
TTTCTATTGAACTATTTTATATCATCAAATTTCACTAAACTAATAATCTTGGTGCTAGATTTTTTTGGAATTTAAAGTTGTAACCTTATTTAATCTCTGAATTAATAACTGAAAAATTTTAATTATCTATGTAGACCATGATTTTGATCGGTTAATGTTAACCAAAATAATTCTATTATCTAAAATTTCTACTAGTTAACATCACAGATTGTTCAAATAAGAGCAAACGGACCCAATTCAACAGTCAAAACAAAACACAACAAATCGAACAAGAATTTCAAACATAATAACAACTACATATTTGTCCGCGCAATAGCGCGAATTTGCTAAAAAATTTAAAATACATATTACAAAACAAAATCAAGTAATTATCAAGAAAATAAATCAATTATGTTTTATCGCATAGTTAAGACTTTTAATCTACAAAATCAAGTATAATTAAGCGTTACGTTTGGGAATTATATTAATATAGTTTTGACTTGAAACAACTAAAGCTTACATGATTTACTGAATTATACACAATTTACAAAATTTACCGAAAACTACAGTAACTAAAAAAGTAATCCAAATAGCTTAAACAGAAAAAAAAAACAATTGGTTATGCAGTTTATATATGCACTATTTAAAAAAAAATGATATTCATCTTCTTATTTTTGTAACTCTTTTCTCGCTTAAACAATTCCAGTACCTTTCTTGTTAATCTCTTCATCTGCAAGTAATCCTGCAAATCATATAAACCAATAACATTTATTAAAAGGACTCACTTGAATGTTAACACTTTATAACATAAAAAACTTGCATGAAAGTAAATCAGTAGTAATAAAATGGGTTTTTAGTAATTAAACCACTCAACTAAAGATAAATCGTAAATAAACCCTCAACTAAAAATTCTACGAAATAAAACCCTCAACTTTAGTTCCGTTAACGTATGTTGCCCTCCGTATAAAATTCCGTCACGGAGGGTGACATATGTTAACGGTTTATAAGTTGAAGGTTTATAATCCCAAAAAATGTTAGTTGAGGAGTTTTCTTACGATTCAACAATAGTTGAGGGTTTTTATCACAAAAACACCTTTAATATTTTAAAAGCTTTATTATCATTTATGCATTTTTTAGAATTGATTTATATGCCTTTAAACTAATTTATAAATCTTTATACGTTATTTTATCAATTTTATAACCAATTTATAAGGATTCATAAATATTTTAATATTTTTATAAATAATTAATAAGATTTAATACCGGTCTGGACATTGTATGGATTGGAGCTAATTTTTTTCTTGGGCCTATAAATTAATAAAATTCATAGAAAATACGAGAATAAAAAATAAAGCAGAGATAAATATTCGAACTGACCATCTCTACATTGTTAATGAACATCCAAAATCAATTTTGCTAAGGGATGTTTTAAGAAAAATGGACGATATTTACTTATTACTTATGAAATCTTTAAACAAAAATAACAATTATTCGAAAAAAAGAAGTAAATTATGGACCATTTTTATTAAGAATATCTCTTAGCAAAATTGGTTATAGATGTTCATTAAAAATGCAGAGGTAGTTAAGTTCGAATATTTCTCTCTACTTTAATTTTTTATTCCTATTTGTTCTATGAATTTTATTAATTCATAGGCCCAGAAATTTTTTAGATTCCTACCCATACAATATTCGGACCGGCACTAAACTTTATTAATCATTTGTAAAAATATTAAAATAATTCTATTTTCTTATAAATTGGGTTATAAAATTGATAAAATAATGTATTAACATTTATAAATTAGTTTTAAAAGCTTATAACTCAATTTTAAACAATGCATACATGATAATAAAGCTTTAAAACATTTAATGTGTTTTAGTGATAAAAACCCTCAACTGTTTTTGAATCGTAAGAAAACCCCTCAACTAAGTTTTCAGGATTATAAACCCTCAACTTATAAACCATTAACATATGTCACCCTCCGTGACAGAATTTTAGACGGAGGGTAACATACATTAACAGAACTAAAGTTGAGGGTTTATTTCGTAAGATTTTTAGTTGAGGGTTTATTTTACGATTCATCTTTAGTTGGGGGGTTTAATTACTAAAAACCCTAATAAAATCAACATGTAAAAGGACAAAGTCAACATATACCTATAGTATTTGTAAAACTTGTATCTTCATTAACATTCATGATGTATATTTATACAAGGGATTAGTAGACAATCTTTACGAGATAATGATAACTCTAACTAATCGATATCTTAGATAAGTACAACTTATAGATAATCTCTATCTATACCAATACGCCCCCTCAAGTTGGACGTCGACTATAAATCCAATCTTGGATGTTATGTCTTGAAACCGAGCACGAGGAAGTGGCTTTGTCAAAGCATCCGCAATCTGATCATGTGTATTGATATGAGAAACACGTAACTTCTTTGACTGCACTTGCTCTCGGACAAAATGATATGCAAGAGCCATGTGCTTCATACGCGAGTGAAAGACTGGGTTAGTCGAGAGATAAGTAGCACCAACATTATCACAATAAATTGTTGGAGTAGTAGTTGAAGAAATGTCGATTTCATCCATTAACAAAGCAATCCATTTGACCTCAGAAGCTGCGTCTAAGGCAACTCGATACTCAGCTTCTGTTGAGGACCTAGCCAACTTCCGTGTTTCCTTACAGACCAAGATATTGGTTGTCTTCCAAGGTAAACTATCTATGCACCTGTGGAGATGTAATCATCTTTATCTCCTGCCCAATCCGCATCTGAGTAAGCATGGAGAGTTGGAGGTAACGAGGAGGATGAGAAGAAGATTCCTTTAACAACTGTACCAGATAGATAGCGAAGAACTCTCTTCATAGCTTCCCAATGTGTAGTTATCGGTTGATGCATGAACTGAGACAAATGATTGACTACAAAGGTTATGCCATGTCGAGTAAGACCCAAGTATTGCAAGCCACCAACAAGAGTTCTGTATTCAGCTGGGTTTAACAGCTTGTCCCCACTCTGTAGAGTTAACGTATCAGAAGATGACATTGGCGTAGCAGTCTGTTTGGCATACTCCATCTTGGCTCGACAAAGTAGATCCACTGTGTATTTTTTCTGAGTCAAATGAAGGCCATATGGTGTCCGGTTAGCTTCCATTCTCAAGAAATAAGACAATTCTCCAAGTTCTTTGAGCGAAAACTTTGCGGCCAAAAGATTAGTAACCTGAATGATCTCCATCATTTAAGTGCCTATAAGATTAGTAACCTGAATGATCTCCATCATTTAAGTGCCTATAATTATTATGTCGTCAACGTACACAAGTATATAGATGAAGTCAATACCAGTACGAAGAATGAAGAGAGAAGCATCAGCAGTGAATTTTAAAACCAAAGCTGAGTAAGAAGTCCTTAAGAGCATTGTACCAAGCTCTAAGAGCTTGTTTAAGACCATAGATGGCTTTCTTTAGGCGAAGCACATGATCGGGTTTGTATTTGTCTATAAAACCTGGAGGTTGTAACATGTACACTTCTTCACTTAAGGGTCCTTTAAGAAATGCGTTGTTTACGTCAAGTTGCATTAGAGGCCAGTTTCGTGAAACTGCAGTACCAATGATGAGTCGGATAGTAGCATGTTTGATTACAGAGCTAAATGTTTCATAACAGTAAATACCAGGCCGTTGATGATAACTTTTGGCGACCAGCCTTGACTTGCGCTTGTCAATTTTTTCATTTGGAAGATGTTTGATCTTGTTAAATCCATCTTGTTCCCACAATATTTGATGCTTGCGATCTGTCAACCAACTCAAAAGTGTCATTACGAACAAATGCATCATATTCAGTACTCATGGATCGTCGCCACTTTTCATCTTTGAGAGCTTCTGTAAATGAAGCAGGTTCAATTTCATGAAGGATTGCAGTCAAGCTATATTCTGGGTTTGGCTGTGAATGTTTCTCTTGATGCGAGTTGTCATTCCATGAGTGTTTGGTGGAGGTGCCGGTTGAGACAGAGGCGCTGAAGCATTGTTTGAAGTCACTGGTTATGTATCTTGTTCTTGTCCAGAAGTAGTGGTTTCTAGAGCCGGCACAGTGACTGTTGTTGGTGAAGTAGGTACGCACAGGGACTGAGTTGTGACTGTAGGCCGACGAAAAACAGGAACAAGAGAGGCTGAAGAGGTGTCAAAAGGTTGGAGAAATAGGGGATTTAAAACACAAGGAATTTTCAGTGAGAGATTTAAAAAGAAAAACCGACTCTTTAAACTCCACATGTCGAGACACAAAGACACGTGACCTGGCCACATCAAGACATAGAAATGCACTTTGAGTAAGGGAATATCCCATGAAGACACACGGTGTAGATCTCGGACTGAATTTGTTGTCTCCGTACGGTTTGATCCAGGGATAACAAAGACATCCAAAGGTTCTCGGCTTCATATAGTTTGGGTCCACATTGAACAACTTCTGATAAGGAGAAGTATTTTGCCAGATAGGTGTTGTGAGCTTGTTGATAAGATAGACTCATGCTGCAAAAGCATACGTCCAATACGTCTGAGGTATGCTTGCGTGGGAAAGAAGTGCTAGGCATGTTCCACGATGTGTCTGTTGCGTCTCTCAGAAATTCCATTGTGTTCTTAAGTGTGTGGAGGAGTAGTCATGTGTGAGATGCCATTGGAGGATAAGAAGTTTTTGAGAGCCACGAACTCTCCTCCATTGTCTGAAAACAATGTGACAATTTTTGTCTTGAATCGATTTTCAACAAGTGCTTTATAGATGGGAAATATCTGAGCAACTTGAGATTTCGTTTTGAGTGGGTAGAACCATATATACTAGTAAAATGATCAATAAAGATTACAAAATATTTGAACCCATCCACAAAAACTACTGGTGAGGTCCAGACATCTGAGAAAATAATTTCAAGAGGAGCATTAGAAATAAGAGTTGAATTTGAAAACGAAAGCTTATGACTTTTATTGATCGAACATGAATTGCAGTTTAAATGAGATGACAAAGAAGAAGACAATGGTAAAGAAAACTGAGAAATCATATGACGAAGATTTTGATAATTTAGATGGCCTAGACGTGAGTGTCAATCCAAAAAGAAGATCTAGATGTTGAAAAAGCAATCAGAGTGTTTGAAGAGGAGGGAGGTAGCATCGGCCATTCGTACACACCGCTGTTAGCCTTGCCGGTTAGTAGCATTGTCCCCGTTTGTAGATCTTTCACCTGAAAGTCATAAGGAGAAAGTTGAACATAAACATTGTTAGCTTTGCAAAGCTCGTTAACAGAGATAAGATTCTTGTGCATCGAGGGTACACAAAGAACATTGGTAAGTTTCAAGTCTCTGGAATGAGAGGGAAGAAAGATTGAACCAGTGTGTGTGATTGGAAGAGTAGAACCGTTTCCAATCATCACGTTTTCACCACCAATGTATGGTGTATGCGGAGAGAGTTTGCTTAGATCGCTAGAGATGTGATGAGAAGCTCCACTGTCGAGTAACCACTGAGACATATCTGGAGAGGCTTTTGTAACATGATGAGCTTGTTGTTTCCATTGTGGTGTCGGAAGAGGGAGATGTGGAGCCATCCATTAAGGAGATCCACAAGGAGATCCACTGTAGAGGACGTTGGATATGGTCCATGTTGAGTTCATTGGTTGGTGTTGTTGATGTTGTTGGAATTGAGGAAACCTGTGTGCACCATGTCCTTTTACGCAATAGATCTGACACTTTCCTAGGTAAGGACGAGGTTGTCTATATCCACCACGAGAGGATCCATGGTAACCACCACGAGGAGCAGAGTAACTTTGATTATGTTTGAAGTCAAAACTGTGCTGCATTGGTTGTGACTGGAGCAGGTTGGTTGTTGTGGGTGATGATGCTCAATGTGTGTTCTTCATCCCATGTTTCTCTAACTTCTGAAACTCTTCCAGCATCTCTTGTTCCTATTTTCATCGGCGTACAGTCACAACTCAGTCCTTGTGCGTATCTACCAGCTCTAGAAACTACTACTTCTAAACAGGAACAAGATACAGAACCAGCGACTTCAAACAATGCTTCAACGTATAGGATTTATAAAACTTGTATCTTTCACTAACAATCATGATGTATATTTATACAAGGGATTAATAGAGAATTCTACAAGATAATGATAACTCTAACTAATCGATATCTTAGATAAGTACAACTTATAGATAATCCCTATCTATACCAATTATACCACAAAATACTTTTACATATGAAAATATTTTCTTATAAGTTAATTAGATTGTCGAAGTGTTTATTACTTCTAAGTGGCAAGGGATGCCGAAGAGTAATATTTTGTATTTTAAAAAGCCATAAATTATGGATAAATGGACCAACTTACCGTTATGATTAACTATAATATCTCTATTAACAATTAACCTTAATCTCCT
Organism: Moricandia arvensis; assembly: GCA_905132765.1. Taxonomy (NCBI): domain Eukaryota; kingdom Viridiplantae; phylum Streptophyta; class Magnoliopsida; order Brassicales; family Brassicaceae; genus Moricandia; species Moricandia arvensis. The sequence goes on from CAJHQP010007784.1 coordinate 6,381, forward strand.
GCAGCAGTGTGCCACCTCACGTTCCTAAGTGATAATATGACCTAGCCTCCATCGCTACAACCATAATAAACTTCGCTGAAAAAACTTAAAACAGTAAAAGTTTCCATAATTACTGAAAAAGTGTCAAAATACTCACGTTCAAATTTCATATTTAGTTAACGGTTTAAAAAAAATATTTAGTTAACGCCTGATATTTTAAATCTATACACATATTTTCCCTTTGTCTTCCTAAAATTGGTCATAGAAGAAAACATATTTGTATTAGGCAATCATTTTTTGTTAGCCAAAAAAAAAAAGAGAAAAGAGTAAACTACCTAAAAATCATTTATGTAATAGAGTCTTATATACCTATGCTATTAAATTGAATTCATGACTTTTTTCATGTAGGGGTGGGTACTTTACCCGATACCCGAAGCCGCATCCGAATTCGATCCGAAAAACCTGAACCGAAATTCGAACCGAAGTAGTAAATACCCGAATGGGTATTGAATTAAGTGAGATTGGATATCCGAACCCGAACGGGTAATATCCGAATCCGAATGGATATCCGAAGATAACCGAACATATGTATACTTACCTTATATTTTTAGTTTACATCTCTCAAATTATTTAAAATATTTATATATTGATGTTATACATACTTTAAAACTATATAATATACATATAATTACGAATAAAAATGATTTGATACTCACTTCAAATGTATACCAAGTTTTTTGTTTCATGCATTAACAAAATTTATAACTAAAATTTAAAAACAATAACTAAATTAATGTCTTTTTATTTTTGAAATGTTATCTCCAAATCTATTAATCATTCAATCTATAAAAAATAAAAAATCAGTTAAGTGAAATTTATATTTTTTTATACAAGAAACTTGAGAAATAAAAGTTTTATTTTTTTTCTTTGAAAATGTAAATATCCGAAAACCCGACCCGAAATAACCGAACTCGAACTAAAAATACCCGAACCCGACCCGAAGTACAAAAATACCCAAACGGGTTCTATACCTCTATACCTCTATACCCAAAAATCCAAAGTACCCGATCCGAACCCGAACGGGTATCCGAACGCCCACCCCTACTTTCATGTGTAATTTTTTTAGTTGAGCTTTCCCTTAAAAATTGATAAATTATTTTCTTAAGACTAATAATATAAAATGTGTATAATCACTTTAATGGTAACTAGCCTTTGATCCGCGCGCACGCGCGGATGTTATTTTTATGAATGTCAAATATTTTAGGGAAAATTGCCAAAAAGGGATGAAATAAGTATACTATTGTCCCCTTAGAACAAAATTTAGGATCTTTGTCCCTATAGTACAAACAATAATGAATACCCCTTTTTGTCCTTATTCTATTGAAATTTTCCTAATTAAAATGTTAATTATTTTGTAAATATTTTTTAAATAACTCTTTTGTCCTTATTCTAAGGGCCTAAAAGACACAACACTGAGCAAAGTCGCTGTCAACGAATCAGCAACGTCTTGTTCCATTCTAGAGTGCGTTATTGTTCCACGTCTGGTATGTATCATTTCTTTACTGTAATTATTACTTAAGAGATGTTTCAAATAATATGTATAAATGAACACATATAGTCATTGCAGGGACGAGTACATCAAATATATTGAGGTACAAAAGAGTAATGGACTATAATTATATTATATAAATGTGTTCATGGTCGAAGCTTCTTCTATCCTGCTAATTTGTACTAGTGCTAACATTATTTTATAGTTTGGATAGATGTTTTGGAAGTGTTCATGTATAGAAATCAATCGTAGTATGTTCATGAATAAATCGTGTTTCGTGATGCTAACTAGTAACTGGCCTATCATTGACAGTTAAGTAAATATATATTTGGTGGTGCTCTTCCAGTTTCGATATTTTTTAACCTATTTTTGTTTTACAGTACTAAGTGTTAATTGTATTGAACTATAAATAATAAAGCTTAAGAAGTATGTCGAGCATCTTTGTCAAGAAGATGATTTTTGTTGGAAGATCCATATCCTTTTAAAGAAAACTTAAAAAAGGAAATTAAAATATTAAAAAGATTTACAGAATATTACATAACCGTTTTTGGCTAGATCTTGGGAACTTGTTTATATTTTTTCCAGAACTTACATTCTACCACTTTAGAAGGTAGACGAAGAATTAGGATATGATATACGACGATTGTAGATAGAAAAACAATGTCAAGAATCCACTTCCTACCGAGCTAGATAAATGTTTATCTCTACGACTTACAGTCAACCAAAACCGTATATTACAGAGACTTCGGTAGATTATATATTCTGAGCTCGTAGTTATATATGTTTTTGATATATTGCGCATCCTAAGCCGTTTAGAACGTTGTCTTTCTGTTAGATTACATATTCTACATCTCCGTAGATGGTAGATCGTAGATACTAACACATTTACTCCATTTTTAAATTTACAATTTAAAGATATTTTATAAACAAAAATATTATTCTTATATGAACATGCTTATCTACATCAAGTTTACTATTTTTCCATAATTTTTTACCTTGTAAAAAAAATAATATGAATTTTTAAAGACAAAAAGGGTAGTGAAGGTCCAAACATGCCAAAAATTGATTTTGTTCTAAGGGGACAATAGAGTAGTTATTTTGTCCCTTTTTGGCAATTTCCCCAATATTTTAAGCAATTTGTTTGATATAACTGTATATATGAATGTGACTTAATATTTGATATCCGTTATTCGATCTGGGATCCCATCCGCTTCAAAAAATGAATATTCGGTGATCCTGATAGTGATTTTACGGATTCGACTGATCCAAGTACGAATTCAGATAGTAAAATTTAGGTCTAGATATCCGGATTTCGATATTAAATATTTAAAATTTAATTATAGTTACCTATGTATATTATATATACTTTTATATAAAATAACTAAAATTTTAATTTTAAATTTGAATGCTTTTTAAAATTTTTTAAAATAATAATTTTCAATAGACTAATAGATGGTTAATAGTTAGTTTTTAATAAAAAACAGGTCTAAATATCCGCGTGTATTCGGATTTTAGTCTGAATATCCTAACCCCGAATATCCAGATCCGGATAACAATTTTACGAATCCGACGAATGCATATCTGAATCCGTATATCCTATAATACCGTGAAAATTCGATCTGTCCTAGACATAACTGTGTATATGTATTATATGGTGATTAAAAAATTTAAATTTATAAATTGCATAAGTTATTCTTATTAGATATATATCGTACAAGTGAATAATACATTGTATTTTTTTGTATATATAATCATTTATAATAAATATTAGTATGTATTTTAGTCACTAAATTGTTATGGAAAGTTACATGATTTTGTTATTGTAAATGAATAAGTTCATATTATATCTAAAATTATTGACATTATTAGTTTTTTATAGTTCAAATATAGTTGGTTAGCTTATATGAATATGAATAAAAAATAAAACTAATTTAATTCTATATATATGTATAAAACACATATACATTTTTTTATGAAATTTTCAATTTCAATGACAAATGTTGTTAATGGGCTTACCTCAGATTATTTTTTTATTGTTAATAATCAATATTTTTAGATGTTTGGATGCAAGGATAATATCAATGGCATTTCTTGTAAATATTAGGTAAAAATAAGGGTTATTTTTTATTTGTACTTCACTTTTAATATATTAGATATATTCTGATTCTTTTCATTTTAAATTAATATATATAGTTTAAAAATTAACAAACTTGGTGGAAAAAAAGATTTTAACAAGATCTTGATTTTAAATTTATGTAAATAATTTTTACAAATTTCATAATTAATAATAAAAATTATTACACATTAATATATATATGTATATATATATTGGCCTTGCGCCCGATTTTCTTTTTAATCTTAGAAGAAAAATAGTTAAAATGTAAATAAAAATGCTTTATATTGAAAATGACTATCAAGTTTGCATCTAAGGATAAAATATTGTATTGGCATCCAGTCAATGGAGACATTTCATCAAGTGGTAACATTTGAAAAATTGTCTCAATCAAGATTTACATTTGACATGTCCAATAGTTTCGCCACATCAAACACTTGTGCTTCATGAAACACACACAAGAGAAAGACATGTCCGATGAAATCTGAGTGGGAGCATCAGCGCCAAGGTATCTTGAGGCCCTGTGAAGGCACAATGGACTCCTCATTGGGCTTCAAACAAGTTTCGAGAAAGAGTAAAAGTTCCTCGTGGGAGAGTTCCTCATTGTCAATTAAAAATTTATTCTGCGGTTTGTACCACATCATCTCTGGCAACAGCCTTGAATCCCTCGAATACCTCCGCGCCATATGAGGAGGTTTTCGCCGCCGTATCCTGAGAGACATTATTATTGATTTGAACATTTAAATGAATTGAATGAATGAATTTAGGGTTACATACTCGAGGAGGTCGGTGTCTGTGACTTCCTTGAGGAAACGAATAGATTGCTGTTGGGCCATCATCATCGCCTCCTCTTCTGACTCACTCAAGTACGCCGTCGATGCATCTGCTTTACCCCCATCTTCGCCGCTGCCTCCTTTAAAATCATCTCCTCCTCCATCTTACCCTTCGCCGCTGAATCCTTCCGCTTTGAATGAGGCGGCCTTCGCCGCCGTATAGATTGCAAGTCGGCGATCGCCATCTTCTCCTCGTCTGACTCACTCATCTCGGATTCGATAGAGAGAAAACGGCAGGAAACCTTAGAGACTTATTCTTTTCTACAGAATGGGCCTGTTTTTTACTATAAACACCTTTGTCGCCCAAAGTGACATGTTTGTTTTTCACCATCACATTCATTCTTCAAGTTCAGTTAGAAAACTTTTAATACATTCGTGTTTTCTGCACTGAACTATTTGTTTCTTGAGTGCATTACATCATGGGACACTTTATTGTGTTTCTTTACACTGTGAGACACAATCTACTTGTGGAGCACTTTTACGGAATTCAATGAGTGTTTTGGACGATAATGCTCTTCTGGCCAACGAAAAGAGACATGTTGTTCTGTTGTATTTTTTTGGTTTAGTTAGACAACTTTAGTTATTTGTTTCTTTAGAAGTTATTATGGTAGCTTTATAATAAATGATTTTTATCCGCCGTTGAATGGAGAAGTAACAAGAGATTGTAAGGTTAGGGTAATTTGTATTTTTTTTATCCCATCATGTTTAATTCATGATTATTTCAATTTTTAATATGTAAATGAATGTTTAATAACTATATAAAAAATCTATTTTCTTTTCTTATTATTTTGATATCCATATACATATATTTTAGTGTTATTTAAAAAAATTCACATTATGATTTATTAAACATGTGTGTTTGTGGACGTGGATAAGAAAATGTGGATAAGGATCACGTGAACACGAGAATTGAGTGTTGTGTGCAGAGAGATGTGGATGGTTGTTTGTAGATCATAATGTGTGAACAAAATATTGTGGAGGAGAAAGATGGGGATGAGAATGATTGATGTCTTATGACATTAAATATTTGACCATCTTGTTTAAATCGGGTGTGATAGTAGACAAAAAATTGTAGGAAAATAGAAATTATGTGGATGACTATTAACGATCATGAGTGTGTGAATAAAATATTCAGAAACAAAAAATGTGAATAGCTGATATTTTATAATTTTTATAGGCCTATAAGCTTTAATTTTAGCTATTTTAATTAGTAATTATTGCATTTAGGCTTTATTAAAAATTGAATTTGTAAAATTTGCATATACAAGGGGGCTTGGAGTATAATCAAAAGATTGGGCAACAAAAAATAAATATGTACTATATAGAAGTTGTGAGGTCAAATTCATAGAATTTAAAAGATCAGGGACCAAACATGAAAAAGCTACAAGTTGTGCAACAATGGCTCTGTCGACAACAAAGAGCTCAAATCGAATTCAGTTGTGAAGAGCTAGCTGCTCGATTTGATGCTCTTGACCCAAGCTTCGGTTTGTGGTCACGAATCCATGACTTGAAGAAAATCTGGTTTGCTCGATGTAATAAACTCGATCAAACTTTGATGTTTCCCGACTGAGAAGACTTGGACGAAGGAGATGGCTCTTCACGGTGGTGGTGGCTGACAGAGATGAGGCGGAACAGCGACATGAAAACCGGTCTAGTCACTAAGGCGCAGTAACAGAGTAGAAATTCAAAGTCTTGAGATTTGACGAGTACCCATCTTTTGCTACTTCTTCGAGAGCTTCCCTGAGCTCTGGATTCATTGAGTGTTTGCAGAGTTTGTGGACTCAGTCCTATATTTTCACCACCATCGTCCTCAATCTTCACTTTCATGGTCCTTTTTCTTTGTCTTCTCCGTCTCCGTCGTCATCCTCTATCTTCACCGCCATGAATTTCGTCTCCTCCATAAACCTCCTCTTCCTCATCCAACTTTTGTTACCAATAAAAAACATATCAGATTCAAACACACAGACACAAAGAAAGAGAGAGAGAGAGAGAGAGAGAGAGAGAGAGAGAGAGAGAGAGAGAGAGAGAGAGAGAGAGAGAGAGAGAGAGAGAGAGAGAGAGAGAGAGAGAGAGAGAGAGAGAGAGAGAGAGATGAACCAAAGATTAGATTTCGCTTTCAACTTCCTTCGATTTCTATAGTTTTGAGAAAGAATGAGAAAGATTATGTTTGTATTAGTGTGTTGACAGAAGTACATGTTTTCATGAACTAGCTGTGACACTTTCTTCTGCAACTTATCATCCTCCTCTATCAAGAGCTTGTTCATTGCTGTCAACTTCCTATTCACAGCTTCAAGCCGCCAAGCTTCTTTACTTTGTTTCTCTTTGCATCTGAAGTTCATAACAGTAAATGAAAACAAAAATTAGAGAGACAGGCAAGGAGTTTTGATTACTTTCGGTTCTGAAACTATACATCGATCTATTTTGACTCAATGTTGTGAAGAGTTAGGTTGAGGTTTATGGATTTGGGAAAGTGCTTTTAAAATTCGAAAATCAAGACAAAAAAGAGAATAATTGGTTTGTGCATTTTCTCTTTGTTTGTTTGGGGATTGTTTTGTTTGGTTAGGAAAATAGGAAAGTGTAGTGGTAGGTTTGAGGGTATAAGGGACAAATACATAGAGAAAGTGTGTTACATGTAAAATGTGTCTTTATGTGCAAATATAAAGTGAGAATGTGTCTTCAAATGTAAATTTTTCTTGTTTCTTTTGGATGTCTTCCCGTAATCTCCTCTATCTACCAAAATATAGATTGTCTATTTTGAAAGTAAAGACGTGGTTGCTTTATAATTCTCAATCATTTGATACATTTAGAAGGTGGTAAATGGAAATGATACATCACTAATTGATAGTTTGATTATTTTTTTGGGTCAAATTTGATAGTTTGATATCCTTCACTTAGTTGAAGCAGATATAGAATGTAGAGAATGTCTTATTACATAGGAATCATGTACAATATATACAACTGAGATACACTGGAAAATAGGTTAATGATATTGACTTAAGAACCCTTTTCATATATATCTCTCTTGTCTAATATGCCTCCTCAAGATGGAGGGACTCTTGTCACTCCAATCTTGGCAATGGCTTGTAAGTATTGTTGTCGAGTAAGCGGTTTGGTTAAGGTATCCGCGAGTTGGTCTTTTGTTGATATGTGAGAGACTCGAACCATCCCTAGCTGCACCATGTTTCTGATAAAATGATAATTAATGGCAATATGCTTCCTACGTGAATGGAAAACTGGGTTGGCGCATAAGTTTGTAGCACCAACATTATCACAATATATCACATGAGCCACTAGAACTCATATCATGAACTCTTGTAGCAAAGAACAGATCCAACGTACTTTTGATGTTGTGCTCGAAACAACATGATATTTTGCTTCTGTTGACGATCGAGCTACACCATTTTTCTTCTTAGAGGACCATGAAACCGGATTGGAGCCAAGTTAGATGACATACGCATTTGTGGAGACATAGTCATCATAGTATCCTGCCCAGTCCGCATCTGTGAACGCATGTAAGGTAAGAGGCGCTCCAATTCTCATGTATATCCCATGACTAGGCGTACCTACCAAGTATCGTAACACTCGCTTTGCCGCTTGCCAATGTGTATCCGTTGGTTGATGCATAAAATTGAGACAGTCGATTAACAGCAAAGGAGATGTCCGGTCTAGTAAAGGCTATATACTGAAAACTTCCAACTATTGATCGATACCGAGAGGCATCACACGGAGCGGAACCATCATGAAGTGTCAGCTTGGGAGTCGTTTGCATAGGTGTAGCTACGAGTTTGGCTTCAAGCATGTTCAATTTACTCAGCAAGTCAAGTATGCACCTGCATTGCATAAGGTGTAAACCTTTTACTGATCTGGTGACTTCAATCCATAAGGAGTAATGGAGGTCAACCGAATCCTTTATCGAGAATCGCTCTGATACCATATAGAATGTAGAGAATTTCTTATTACATAGGAAAGTGTACAATATATACAACTGAGATACACTGGAAACTAGGTTGATGATATTGACTTAAGAACCCTTTCCATATCTACCTCTCTTGTCTAATAGCAGAATGCTTGAAGAAATAAAACTTTAAAAAGAAGACAACTTATTTGATATGTTTGTACTTGTCGAAGCTCTAGCTCTATGTAGAATAGCAAAACCCGATCTGTCAAATTGATGTTTTTAAGTCAATCATGGTTTGGTTACCGGCCTATGATGGTTAGGTGTTAAACGTTTTAGATTTTAAAATTGTTCATATTTGGTGGACATGATTATATCTATTAACCGGCTTCTGGCTCCGGAATACTCTTTTTGCGTCTATTAAAAGTTTTTTTTTTAAGCTATGTCTATTAAAAGTTAATTTGCATGAAATTGGAAATGAAACGTGGAAACGTGATGTTAAAAATATTAGAAATGGAAACGTTTTAACAAACGTTTATATATATATGTATATATATATATATATATATATATATATATATATATATATGTATATATATGATTAGTTAACATGTAAGTATAATTTTTTTGTTTGATTTATCTAAGAGAAAAAAATCAAGTAATATAAGTGTTGTTTTCATTGGTACATTTTATAAAAATTATAATCAATAATTAGATAAAACTATAGAGCCGACTTCATTCTAGATCAAATCATTATACCAAAATGATAACAAATATCAAAAAATAATATTAAAATATAAGTTAAGAAATATGAAATCACTAATATCAAATGAAAAATAGTTATTTTTTTCTCTTTCCAATCATAATCACGAGTATCCAAATTAGAAACGCAAGTTTCTACCTTGTTTCCAAAATGAAATTTTCAAGAAACGTGTTTCCAAAGAATTTCCTCAAGTTCCAAGAGATTTTGATTCTGAAATAGGAAACAGATCTTGACCAGAATATCCATGTAACCTAGATTAGAAGACGGTTTTGCAGGTTTTAACATTTTTCATATCCTAAGTTATTAAAAGTTGAGATTCTCTTGCCAAAGAGGTGAAAACCAATATATTTTTTTTTCCTATGTAGAATTACTTTTGTTTTAAAATTTATTTTATTAAAAGTCTCGGTGTTTTCTTCGATTATTTCAATTACTTAATTTGTTGTAATTATCAGATTTGTGGTCAACAGAGATGATGTTATATATTAATTACTTTTTTTTTTCTTTTTTTTTATTTTGTGAAACATTGTTAATTTTTAAAAAAATCATCTATAGAGCCGAATTTATTATATTCAAACAAATGGATAAAAATCTCAAAATAATAATCTTCTACGAAATGTAAGTTATTGGAGTGTTGTTTAAATAAGTTAATTTTATAATATCTGAATCAATAATTTGTACTACAAATTTTCTATAAATTTACTAAATTTTTAGTTATAATCAATATATATTTAGAATATCAATACTATTAAAACAGAAACACAAAGTTGGACCCAAATTACTCTAAGGTAGAAAATTTAAAAATAACTATACACTATAATTAATTCAACTAAATCAAACTATATCCTATACTTAAGCCTAACACATTTACTATTAATAACAAAAACCCTTACATCTAGCCTATTTATATGGTAAGACTATAAATCTTGATTATTAATCTTAAGATTTGTAAAACGATTTTTATGGTAAGTAGTTTATAATTAACCACAAAAGCAATATTCGTGGTTGCAATACTAGATTTTCTGAAAATTATATAACCTAAATCTTTATCCAAAAACAAAAAACAAAAACAAAATCTAAGTCTAAATTCACTTTTCTTAATCACTTTTAAAACATACTGCAACTTATTAAAAATATTAAAATATAATATATAAACTAATAAATAATTTCATAAGTTAATATACATATTTAAATTAAAATATTAAAAATAATTTAATATATTTATCAAGTATGAGAAGAATAAAATGAGAATATTAAATTTGTATAGTAATTCTGACAAATAAATATAATAAGAATTTTTTTTACCAATATAAAAAATTTTTAAAAAAAATTGTACGACAATTCAAAGTTTTAAAATATAAATAACATTGATACGAGGCAAGTTATATAAATAAATTATCTTATTTTCACAAAAATATATTCACATAAATTTTAATTTCATCATATAGACTTTAGAAACAAATATTTTTATATAAAAATACATATATATATATATATATATATAAGATTTTTAATTTTTCAGTAAATAAGTTTTTTGAATAAAAATCCATCTCGCGGTTTAAGTGCGGGTCAAAATCTAATAATAAAAATTATTATTATATATATAATAAAAATATATAACAAAATGAAAAATTAATAAATATTAAAATTTCTAATATGAATAATGAAATTAAATTAAAAATTTAAAATAACCCAAAACTAAAAATCAAAAAATTATAATAACATGTGAACAATAAAAATAAACTAAATGAATAAATAAGTAATTATATTTATTTTAAACTCAAATCACTAAATTGTAATAACCGTACATGAATATTTGATGCTCAAATATATTTTATTTTAGTATGCATCCTCTCAAATATTGATCCATTAGGCTTACAACAAAATGATAAATTAGTTTGACTAAAAATTTGTATGGCTAACTTTTCTAAAATTAGATCATCACATTCATAATATATCCACTATTCATCTAATCATTCATAAATTTAAAACTTTAAATATTAAAATTTAAGTCACATTGAATCACATAATGGGTCATCCATATGTTCAACTGGTAGCCGGGTCCCAGGTTTTAGCAGGTTTTTTGCGGGTTTTATAAAAAATTTAAATAAGAGTTTTTTAAAAAAAAACAAACCTGATTACATATAATCATTGGTTCTATCGGTTTAACCACGGATCCGGGTCGTATTTCACAACACTTAATATAACAATTCATGTGTAACATTTAAATGTAGATATATTATCAAAAATACAAATTTATATTATATAAATTTAGTTTGTTTCAAAAATAATCCCGCTCTTTGAAAGCGCGGGTCAAAATCTAGTTCTAATTCAAAATTTAAATTTAACTTATTTTATGTTAAAATATTTATAATTTTATAATTTTATTCTATAAAATATTATTATTAATTATCTAAATTATTTTTATTCTTAAACTTAGCTATTAATTTTATTTTGTAATATATTTTTTTGAAAAATAACTTAGGATATACCTAAAAGGTTTTTCTCACAAAAATAGTTCTTAAGGAGAAAAATGACCAAAATGAATTTTATTAAATGGTGTAAATATACATTTATACCCCTTGGATTAACTAATCTAGACTTAAAGTTTAGAGGAATGAGATTTTGGAAGTCAAATTTAATATAAAAAATCAAAATTAAAAAGTTGTTTTGCTTATTTTTTTTTGAGATCTTTTTTTGTGACAAAAATTAAAAAAAAAATTATTTGAGAGATTTGTCATTTTGTTTTTTTTTCTGTTTTTTAAAATGGTTAATATAAATTTATAAAGTTTTAGTGACAATGTTAATATCTATGGTTTATAAAAGTAGGAGAGGGACATATCGGATATCCATAGTATTTTAGGATATTCGGATCCGTAAAATCGCTATCCCGATTCGGATTCAGGTTTCCGGGGTTAGGATCCTAACTAAAATCTGGATATCCAGGTTTATTTTTCTTTAAATATTTTAAAATTTTAAAATTAAATTTAAAACTAACTAACTTACTATTTTTTTAGTTTATTTAAATTTATTTTGGTAAAAAAATTAAAAACATCGAAATTTAATAAAGATTAAATTTATTTATTTTATATAAAATCATATATAATATACATTTATAAATATAATTATATGTTAAATCTTTTTAAAATATAGTGGACCCCGATCTAGATTCGGATATTCGGACCTGAAATTTCACTATCCGGATCTGTATTTGAATCCGTAAAATCACTATCCGAATCCGGATCCAAACCCTTCGGATATCCGTTTTTTGTGGAACGGATCAGAGCGAATCTCCGATCGGATCGCGGATATTAAGTCTGAGACTGAGGCTTATATAAAAGAACTAATTATTCATTTATTTAATTCTGAAAATTAAAAACCAAAATCTAAAACCATTATTCAAGTTTTCCAAAAATTAAAATCCACAGCAAAAATAAAATTCAAAACTAAAAACTAAAACCCAAAAACCAAAATCTACTAAACCGATAGGCTGCACGAGACGTAATTTTATTTTATTTAAACTTTTCGTTTTGCACTTCCCTCTTCTTTTATTCTTTTCTTATCAACCCAAAAAAAAAAAAATCTCCGAGCTTATTAATTGTCAGATACCACCGGGAGACAAAGTTGAAGATCCGTTTGGAAACCCTAGCGATGCATAAGGAGGGTGGATTGAAGCCAGAGGTAGTCGATCTGAAACAGTTGTTCGATAATGGATCAGCGTAAAGGACACCTCATGGATTACTTGGTTCTGCAACCTACGTGGCAACGAGTTATTCTGCCATATTGATGATCGTTACATTCAGGATGACTTTAACCTTGGATGGACTCATCTATCAAGTTCCCTACTACGACTGTGCCCTTGATTTGATTTTGGATGTTGATTTTGCTCATGGTACGTACGTCTTACTTATGGTGTTTGATTACTACTATACTAGTGTGTGAGTGTTTGATTTGGGTAACAGGTGAGAGGTTTACAGAGAAACAATATCAATTGGTCGAGTCAGCTGCAGAGATGCTATATGGGAATGATTCATGCTCGTTACATATTAACAACCCAAGGGCTTGCTTCTATGGTAAACAAGCTTTTCCTCTCTTTTTTTTTTTTACTCACAGTAGAACATCCACACCAATTGATTTTGCAGTTAGACAAATACAAAAACTATGACTTTGGAAGATGCCCAAGACTTAATTGTTGTGGCCAGCCTTGTTTACCGATTGGTCAATCTGATATCCTTCTAGCAAGCACCGTTAAGATATACTGGCCCCAAATGTGAAGACGTCTATTACCCAATATCAAAATACCAAGCACCGTATCCTTTTTCTTATAAAAAGAGTATGTAAGCCTGGTCTGCTTTTCTCTCGATAAATATTCTTACACTGATGTATTATTGTATCTGCAATCTTTAACATCACAAAAAAACAGACATAGATGGAGCTTACTTTGGGACAACGTTTCCACATCTGTTCCTGATGACGTACGAAGATCTGAAGCCACAAGCGGTAAAGGAAAGAAAGTAGAGGAACCAGGTACAAGAGCTTCATGCGTTTTGAGAAAGCAGGAGGCGTGTCAACCAAACGAAATGTGGAACTAGTTTATCTCTCTCTAGGTGTACAAGAACTTAGCAAGTGATGAATTTGATGTTATTATTGTAAACCAAGGTTAACTTGTCATATTAAAACTGTAGTACTTATGTTATTGTTCTGTCGGCTTTCATCCTTAGTTTCTAATGAGTTCAAACCTCAGATTTGAGCAACTGATGAATTTGATGTCAGCTCCATTCAAGCACTTGAAGCTCATGAGAGCTAAGGAGATATGCAACACAAATGAAGGCCGATGCCAAACCTTCCAGCCAACAAAAACTTGGATAACACACTCAACTCAAATAGATTTCACCACAAATAAGAATTATCCCCAAAGAATACCACATGAAGAACCTGTGCCACTTTCAAGTTGGTTGATCATTAACTTTCTTGATTTGGACATGCAAGGACTTATTGGAGGAGTCCAACAAAACAAGTAGGAATTAAGCAACGAACCTATTTGGACTGTTATCTTGATCCAACTAGGAAGTGTTTTCAATTGGAATCATGGCAATACCAATTTTGGTTTAGGAGTTATCCTTCTAAACCTGGAGCTGTAAGACTTGTCTTCTTTCAAAGTTTACAGGTTTAATCACTTACAAACCAAACTTTGGCAATCATAAGTGACATTAAACCATTCAAGAAAGATAAAGAGCCATCCAAGGGAGTTACATACCATCTTACCATGTGATCAGGAGGATCCTCCTATTTGTCAACTTACCAATTATGAATGCATTCACTCTTGGAGCCGTTGAAGACCAACAACTATATTATTTCGGCCACTTTCTGAAGACATATCCAATAAACTTGGACGTCCCAAAACATCATATTTTTCCACAAAACTCAAGAGAATCATCACATTAAGTATTTTTGGATAAGAAAGCCAGGCTAACTCTTTTCATATAGTTCATGTTATTTCTTCCTGATCTTACCTTTTAGTTATCATTCTTCCTAGAGCTTGTATAAACTTAAAAGCAACCATAGTATTATTCACCTTTCAATCATCTAAAAAGTATAAAATTCATTATAGTTTTTAAAGAGTTTTAATTAAATCTTATTTTCAAAAAATAGGTGAGTTAGACCGGTGATCGTGGTCGAATGGTAAGAAGACATGCATGAGACGCTAACAGGGGCGGATCTAGACGGTTTGTAGTTGGGGGCACAATATTAAAAGTATCAAAAATAAAATTAAATTGATGGCCACTTTCATATTCTCCCCAAAACTAAAGAATATTTAACCAGACATGCTTAAAATATTTAAGAAAAACAAAAAAAAGTAGGGGGCACAGGACCCCATACTCATACATGTGTGTCCGCCCCTTGACGCTAACACGTTTCAAATTCGACCCACTTATTTGTGTGATTCAAACATTTTCAATTTCACATTGAAAGAGTCATTCAATCTACAGATTGAAATAGTCAATTGCTATCTTTACCACCATTTTTACAGTCATCCATCTTCTACAGAACTTGTATAATCTCTTTATCACCTTTTTGAAAATATGATTGTCCACTGATTCTCAATGGTGTGTATATCAAAAAACTAATTATATTCAAAAATGAGTATTTATTTAGAATCAGTTGTGAGAGACCAGATGCACTCTTGAACCAGATACTCTATTAGAACTGGACCGGATGCCAGTGCTGGAGGCCAAACGTTTAACTAGAGTACGTCACCAGATTTTCAACCTCTAGCTTAATATGATATTTCTCTGTTTTGATACCAATTTGTTGTAAACTTAACATTATAACAATTTAACATTATAAATTAGTTAACTTACCACCATAAAGATGAAAAGTTGTTCAAAAACAAAATTATTATATTTTGTCAAAACTTATCTCCGGAGACTTATTAGGTTTCGGCATTTTGAGATTTTTCTAACAATTGCACAATAAGGTTTGGTATTGGAAGTGTTAATATATTGGACCACTATTAAGACATACATTGGATTTATTAAGGCCCATTAACAATCCAATATATGATCAACCACGTGCGTCTTCTCTTCCCATCCCTTTAACCCAAACCCCACACAAAGAGGGCAAATCGCGAGACGTGATGGCCTCCGGCAAAGATTCCGATCGTACCCTAGGGTACATGACCCGGAAGGATACTGAAGTCAAGCTTCCACGCCCGACTCGGGTCAAGAACAAGACTCCCGCCCCGGTTCAAATCACCGCCGAGCAGATTCTAAGGGAAGCTCGAGAGAGGCAGGAGGCCGAGATCCGTCCTCCTAAGCAGAAAATCACCGACTCCAACGAGCTCTCCGACTATCGCCTCCGTCGCCGGAAGGAGTTCGAGGACCAGATCCGCCGCGCGAGATGGAACATCCAAGTCTGGATGAAGTACGCTCAGTGGGAAGAGTCCCAGAAGGACTACGCGCGTGCTCGGAGCGTGTGGGAACGCGCCATCGAAGGCGATTACCGGAACCACACGCTGTGGCTAAAGTACGCCGAGTTCGAGATGAAGAACAAGTTCGTGAACAGCGCCAGGAACGTTTGGGATCGAGCCGTCACGCTTCTCCCTCGCGTGGACCAGCTTTGGTACAAGTACATTCACATGGAGGAGATACTCGGAAACATCGCCGGAGCTAGACAGATATTCGAGCGGTGGATGCAGTGGTCACCGGACCAACAAGGTTGGCTCTCGTTCATCAAATTCGAGCTTAGGTATAACGAAATTGAACGAGCTAGATCTATCTACGAGAGATTTGTGCTTTGCCATCCTAAAGTGTCTGCTTATATCCGATTCGCTAAGTTCGAGATGAAAGGCGGTGAAGTTGCACGTGCGAGGAACGTGTACGAACGCGCCACGGAGAAGCTTGCGGACGATGAGGAAGCTGAGACGCTCTTTGTGGCGTTTGCTGAGTTTGAAGAGCGTTGCAAGGAGCCAGAACGTGCTAGGTTTATCTACAAGTTTGCTCTTGATCATATCCCTAAAGGAAGAGCTGAGGATTTGTATAAGAAGTTTGTTGCTTTTGAGAAACAGTATGGTGATAAGGAAGGGATTGAGGACGCCATTGTTGGGAAGAGAAGGTTTCAGTATGAAGATGAAGTGAGGAAGAACCCTTTGAATTATGATTCGTGGTTTGATTACGTTAGGCTTGAAGAAACTGTAGGGAACAAAGATAGGATAAGAGAAATCTATGAGAGGGCTATTGCTAATATTCCACCTGCCGAAGAGAAACGATACTGGCAAAGATACATCTATCTTTGGTGAGTTTGGTTTACTTCCTTCTTATGTGAATCATGCTTTGGATAAGAAGGTTAAGTTTAGTTCTCTTTAAACTGAGTTGTTAGTTTGATCATGGTTTGCATTAGAATGCAGAACCGATTTGGAATTGGAATGTTGTTGGGTTCATGAGTTCATGTTCCGCTTAAAAAGGTTAAGTTTAGTTTCCTTTAACTGGACTGTTGGGTGTGGTTGTCATAGGCAGATATTAGTTCTTATGTTGATCATCTTTGTCGAGTTTCTAGCACATTCAAGTTACTGTGGAAAACTATTGTTGTCTGTTTGTCTTTTGTTAGCATATTCGTCTCTGCGATTTACTGAAACATTGACACTTATGTAATTAATTGGTGTAGGATTAATTATGCACTGTATGAAGAGATTGAAACGGAAGATGTGGAGCGTACACGAGATGTTTACAGGTATGCCAAAGCTTCCTATTCTGAAACTTGTGAATTTATTTATGTTTCACTCTGGCAGTTCAATCTGACTTTCTTACCAAACATTACAGAGAATGCCTCAAGCTTATCCCCCATTCCAAATTTTCCTTTGCCAAAATATGGTTGCTTGCTGCTCAATTTGAAATCCGGCAATTGAATCTCGCCGGTGCTCGGCCAGATATTGGGAAACGCGATTGGGAAAGCTCCAAAAGATAAGGTAAGCATGAAATTTTCTGAACATCTTACACTGCTCTCGATTAACCATACACATGGGGTGTATTTACTTTGGTTATCTTTTTCTTCTGGAAACAGATATTCAAGAAATACATTGAGATCGAACTCCAGCTCGGAAACATAGATAGGTGTAGAAAGCTTTATGAGCGGTACCTTGAGTGGTCTCCTGAGAATTGCTATGCTTGGAGCAAATATGCGGAGCTAGAGAGGTCTCTTGCTGAGACTGAACGAGCTAGAGCTATATTTGAGCTCGCAATATCTCAGCCAGCTCTTGACATGCCCGAACTGCTATGGAAGGTAAAATATTCAGTCCACTCTACATTGAAAGAAAGTAAAATATTCCTTAGACTTTTGAATCGATTGGATCACTGAAACTCTATATTTGGGTGTGGCAGGCATACATAGATTTTGAGATAGCAGAAGGAGAATTAGAGAGAACTCGAGCTTTATATGAACGACTCTTGGACCGCACAAAGCATTACAAGGTGTGGGTTAGTTTTGCAAAGTTTGAAGCTTCTTCTGCAGAACAAGAAGAAGACGAAGAAGATGACGACCAAGCAGAAATAGATGTTATTGAACGCAAGAAAGAGTGCATCAGACGTGCCAGAGGTAACTTTACAACTACATGTTGTTATATGTGTTTTGTTCCTTGCGACATGTTTTAACTGTTTTCTCTCTCTCTCTCTATCTGTTTTCTTTCTTCTGCTCAGCGATTTTCGAGAGAGCTAACAGCTACTACAAAGACTCTGCACCAGAGTTGAAAGAAGAACGAGCGACACTATTGGAGGATTGGCTTAACATGGAGACAAACTTTGGTAATCTCGGGGATGTGAGTGTGGTACAATCTAAGCTCCCGAAGAAGCTCAAGAAAAGAAAACCAATCACAAGAGAAGATGGCTCTACAGAGTACGTTTTACACATCAAATTGATATCTTTCGATTTGATAATCGAAGGTTTATATGTGAACATTTTGTTGGATTATTTGGCAGGTATGAAGAATACATTGATTATCTATATCCAGAAGAGTCACAGACAACCAATCTCAAGATTCTTGAAGCTGCTTACAAATGGAAGAAGCAGAAGCTTGCTGGTTCTGAAGAGGATTACGATTAACTTAAAATGTCTCTTGAGTTATATCAACACTGTGAGTTGATGTTTGTATTCTTTCTTAGTTCTCTCTCACTGTACATCGCCACTCATCCTTTATGATTTAGCAGTTACCTTTTTGTTGTGTTAGCAAAACAAAAAAAAAAACAATCTGCTTTTGTTTTTGTTCTTTTCGGTATTAGACCTTTCGGTTCGCGTTTTCCGGTTTAGAAAATATGGGACAAACAGGAGTCCAAATTCCGTTTTTATTTCTGATCTTTGGGGT
Source organism: Moricandia arvensis (assembly GCA_905132765.1). Classification (NCBI taxonomy): domain Eukaryota; kingdom Viridiplantae; phylum Streptophyta; class Magnoliopsida; order Brassicales; family Brassicaceae; genus Moricandia; species Moricandia arvensis. The sequence goes on from CAJHQP010007784.1 coordinate 25,363, forward strand.
TTGTGGTTGGTGAAACTTAAAGAGAAATGTACCCTCTCTAAGTCTAAACTAGGCAAAAAGACACATACTTAATCCAACATTAATCAAAAATTCAATTATATAAGAGGAAACTTTAAAGCTGGGGAATGCGTTTACAGAGAAGATAGACCTGCTTGTGCGGTTGTTGTAAATCTTCTTTCACCATTGTTATAAGATTTCATGAGCATCTTTTTCTCCTGAGTTAAAGTTTTAGATTTGATTTGTTTTGGGTTAATAGCATTTATTTTAGGACAAATCTCTTAAATAGATTTTTTTTTGAAATTTTGTCACAAAAATAAATCCTAAAAATAAAAAAATGATCAAAATATTTTAAATTTTTTAATTTTTTAATTTTAAACCTCATCTCTAAAACTCTACCTCATAACTTTAAATCATAAGTTCAAATTAGTTAAGCCAAATAATATAAATGTATATTTATAAAGTTTATTTTAGTTATTTTTTGTTGAATGCTATTTTTAGAATAAATATTTATTAGGTTTGATTTGATCTTTTATCTCTAGATAAAATAAAACGATGAATTAATAGAATCATAGATCTGAAAATTAAAATGATGGCGTATTTGTTTCTCTTAACAAAGAAAAAAAAAGGCAGGAAATGTGCCTGTGGTGTGGCGTTAATCATGAGCCATGACCGCGTTATAAATGCATACCTCGAAGGAAAAAGAAATGGTGGCCGAAGCGTAAGTAATAAAGGTTACAGCAGTCAAATGATAGTTTGTTTAACCGCGATAACGACAATTTTAGAAGAAGCAAAGACCAAAGAAAAAAGATTCTCTCTCTCTGATTCGTCTGAAGAAAACAAAAATTATCTGCTCATAGTTGGTCTCTTCTCTCTCTCCCCACATAAGTCCAAACCAAATCACACTTTTCTTTCTCGATTTTCAATTTCGCAATTTCATCATCGTTGAAAGAAAAAAGGTATATTTTCTTCTCAACTCTATTGTTTTCTCATCTCCGCGATTGTTTTATTTGACAACTTACTTTGTTTGTCTGATTCTTCCCCTGGATAAGCTTTTGATTGCATAGTGTTAAATGAACTCATAATGAGCATCACCTTTTTTTCTTTGTCGACGATGCTGCTTTTACGGTGGAGTTTACAAGTTCCTTGTTCCCTTTCTTCTTCTAATTGTTGAGGTTTTGATCATTTCACATCTGATTATTCAATTAAGTAATTGATAGGGGGTTTATAAGGATAAAATCAAGGCCCTTTTCACACTCAGATTCTTCTTCGCTCCCTAAGAATTATTGATTTTTAACTGCTTCTTCTGTTTCATAAAATTATTTTTTTTGTATTTTTACACATTAAAAAATGTATTAAATCACTATAATAAATATATTATTTATGTAATTTTTAAAAAAATTTAATTAATTATAAATTAATAAAATCAATTAATTTCTTAAAATTTTACAATTTTTTTTATAAAAACATTAAAAATCTATTTTTATAAAACTATTTTTTTTAAGTTTATCTTAATAGAATAGAACGAAAAGAGTATATGTTATTAAGCTTCCCTCTACTGCTTTGATCAATCCTCAGAACCATACATGAGTCTTTTTCTCTTATCCATACAGGTCAAAGATTTGATTCTGATAAAGCTCAAAGGAAGTTTTGGGATAAAAGGGTAAGAGAATCTACTAGAAACTCCTCCCTGTAATTACTCTTTTACTAGTACTATTTTTAGGTATTATGCTCTAATTTAAGATCGGTTTAGTTGAAACTCTCTATTATTATTTATGTCATTTGCAACATAATAAGAACAAAAAGTAACAACTTACATTTTCTGAATATGATGATGATGATAGCTATCTCTTTTTATCGTTCTAGTCTAGAGGTATGTGCCTTTTCTAGCTGGCTCCACATTACATTTCTTGTCCCACCATGAGATTACCAACTTAGACCCGGTACTAATAAAGAGGATTAGCGTTACTCAAACTTGTTTAATTCTTTTTCATTTCATTTTTGTATCTTCTGAATATATAAACAACACCTTATCCACTTGGTAAGCAGTCAGAATTAATAAGAAATACACAATGATGCAAGGCTTTGGATCTCTATGAGATCTAATCTAACCATGTTTTTTTGCGGGTCCCACTAATTACATTATTGTCTGTTCTTTCTGCTGAAAACCAAGATGCGAACCTATGATCTGAAAGCCAAATTTATTATTAGTTTAGTACTGTGTTAGCACTATTATATACTATTAACGAGCATGAATGTGAAATGGATGGTACCTCTTTTCTCATTAATTAATGCCATTTATTTTGAACAAAGTATGTTTCTTCTGATATGTTTGCTACTCATAACGTTTCTTCTGATATGTTTCTCTTTGTTTTGTACAAAGACTGATCATGTTTGATGGAGTTTCACAGATAGAATAAATATTGGGTTCTCAAAACCTCTTATTGTTGTTGAGTTGCCTCGATAAACCCGAAGAAAAAAAGATATGAGAAAGCATCGGTTTAGAGAGACATTGAAGTCTTTATTTGAGCCTCATTTTGATGATGAGAAAGGGGAAATGCTTAAAGAAACAAAATCTGGTAAGTTTCCTACAATACTAAGTTTTGTTTCACATGTCCAATGGAAAACTTTAACTGCTTTTTAGTAAATGAAAAGTATTCTCATCACTCTGATGCAGAAATGGATGAAAAGGTGAAGAAAATCTTGGGAATGGTTGAGAGTGGAGACATGGACGAAGATAAATCTAAAAGACAATTGGTTTCAGAGTTAGTGAATGAATTCTACAACGCGTACCAGTCTCTATATCGCAAGTACGATGATCTAACGGGGGAGATTCAGAAAAAGGTCCACGGGAAAGGAGAAAGCTCTTCATCATCGAGCTCAGACTCTGATTCTGACCATTCTTCGACCAAGAGAAATGGAAAAGTAGCGAAAGATGGCTTACAGCAACAAACTGAAGCTGCGAATCTTGAAATTGCTGATCTGAAAAGGAAGTTGACAGCGAGTGTTGAAGAGAAGGAAGCAGTAGATTCTCAGCTTGGAGCAACTTTGGGGAAGTTAAAAGAATCAGAAGATGTCATCAGTGATTTGAGACTTGAAACTGAGAAGTTAGAGGGCGAAAAGACAACAGCTCTGAGTGATAGTAGAGAAGTACATCAGAAACTGGAAGTTGCTGGGAGAACAGAAACTGATCTGAACCAGAAGTTAGAAGATATGAAAAGGGAAAGAGATCAACTGCAAACTGAGATAGACAATGGTATCAAAAGATTTCAAGAAGCTGAAAAAGACTGGAAAACAAGGAGTGATCAGCTCAAAGATGAAGTTGCTAATTTTAAGCAGCAGCTAGAAGCATCAGAAAAGCGAGTTTTGGATCTGACCCGCGGAATGGATAGTGCAGAGGAAGAGAAGAGATCTTTATCCTTGAAAGTTTTGGAGATTTCAGGTGAGATCCAACAGGCACAGAACACCATACAAGAACTAGTGTCTGAGTCTGAAAAGTTGAAAGAGAGCCACAGTGTGAAAGAAAGAGAATTATCTGGTTTGAGGGACATCCACGAGACTCATCAGAGAGAATCATCCACTCGCACGAGTGAGTTAGAAGCTCAACTGAAATCATCGGAACAGCGGGTCTCAGAGTTGAGTGCGTGTCTGAATGTTGCAGAGGAAGAAAGCAAGTCCATGTCCTCGAAGATCTTGGAAACTACAGACGAGCTCAAACAGACGCAGAACAAGGTACAAGAACTAATGGCTGAATTGGCAGAGTGGAAAGATATACACATACAAAAAGAGAGTGAGCTTTCTAGTTTGGTGGAGGCACATAAGAGAGATTCATCAAATCAAGTGAAAGCATTACAAAAACTTGAGGATAAGGAGAAGCAATCATGGTCCACAATTGAGAGTTTGACAGCTGAGATTGATGGCCTAAGAGAAGGACTAGATTCAGTGTCTGCTCAAAAAGAAGAGTTAGAGAAGCTAATGGAGAGCAAAGGTCTTGAAGTTGAGATAGAGACTTTACAGAAACAGAGAAGTGAGCTTGACGAGGAGCTAAGTACTAAAACAGAAGAGATCCTTCAAATGCAGGATAAGCTAAACGAAGCCTCTGCTGATACATTGGCCTTAACAGAACAGATCAACAGTCTGCAGCATGAACTTGATTCTCTGCAGGTGAAGAGGAGTGAAACCGAAGAAGAGCTTGATAGAGAGAAGCAAGAGAAATCAGATTTGTCTAATCAGATCATCGATGTCAAAAAGCATTGGTAGAGCAAGAAGCTGCTTACAATACACTGGGAGAGGATCACAAACAGATCAACCAACTGTTAAAAGAACGTGAGGAAACACTTAATAAGCTAAGAGAGGATCACAAAGAAGCCCAAAGATTATTGGAGGAGACAGGTAATGAAGATGAGACAATGGAGAGTTTACGTAACGAGCTGGAAATGAAAGGAGAAGAGATAGAAACTCTCGTGGAGAAGATCAGTAACATCGAGGTTAAGCTACGTTTATCGAACCAGAAGCTGAGGGTAACAGAACAGGTGCTAACAGAGAAAGAGGAAGCTTTCAGGAAAGAAGAAGCTAAGCACTTAGAAGAACAAGCAGTGCTTGAGAAAAGCCTCACGGTGACTCATGAGGCTTATCGAGGTATGATGAAAGAGATAGCAGAGACAGTGAACACGACATTAGATGTCTTTCAATCAATGTCGGGAGAAGTCATGGAGAAGCAGGGGAAGTACGAGAAAACGGTAATGGAGGCATCAAAATTACTGTGGACTGCGACGAATTGGGTGATGGAGAGGAATCACGAGAAGGAGGAGATGAATAAAGAGATGGAGAGGAAAGAAGAGGAAATAAAGAACCTTGGGGAGAAAGTAAGAGAAAGTGAAAAGGAGAAGGAAGAGGAAATAAAGAAGCTTGGAGAAAAAGTAAGAGAAGACGAAAAGGAGAAGGAGAGGATGAAGGAGACTTTGGTGGGACTTGGAGAAGAGAAAAGAGAAGCAATAAGGCAATTATGTGTGTGGATCGATCACCACAGAGGTCGCTGTGATATCTTGAA
>CAJHQP010007785.1:0-30403 GCA_905132765.1 Moricandia arvensis
GCAATGTGATCCATGTGTACTTAGATTTTTCATCTATAAATGTCACAAAATACTTATGATGCTCTCTAGATGCGCAAGGGGCAGTCCACACATCAGAGTGAATTAAATCAAAGACATTTTCATAGATTGTACTAGATTTAGGAAAGACAGTTCTACAATGTTTTCCTAAGATGCAAGCTTCACAATCTTTTGAAATGAAATACTAGGCAACATGATGTTCAAAGCACGAGAGTGAGGATGTCCTAATCTAGCATGCCACATAACATCTTTAGGGAAATTAAAACAGGAACTTAAAGCATGGGATAAATCGGATGCAAGCTTAGTGTCTTCCAGCAAGTACAAGTCTCCCTTGGTCACACCTTTGCCAAGTAACCTACTAGATTCAATATCCTGAAAGGAGACATCATTAGGAGTGAAGGTAACCTTGCAATTTAAATCAGTAGCAACCCTTTTAACAGATAACAAGTTGGATGTAAAATTTGGCATGTAAAAGGCCTTAGATTCTTTATCAAACAACCTAAGATCACCTACTCCTTTAATTGGTACCATTTCTCCATTAGCTACAAGAACATTCCCTAGGGCAGGAACAATATTTTTAATCAACCCTAGATCACTAATCATATGATGGCTAGCTCCTGAATCAATAACTAAGGGTTTTGTCATTTTGGAGTTTGTTAAAGCATTCAAGGAGTAACCAGTATTAATAGCATGTAAAGAGGTACCAAGGATGTTACCAGAGTTGTCCTTGAGTATCTTGATGAGAGCCTCAATGTCAGATCACTTGATTGCTTCATCCTGAGTGGTTCCCAAGGAAGAGGAGCTACTGGAAGCCAGAGTTTTCCCTTCACTAGCCGGATTAAGGTTAGTGGTTGAGTGCATGGAGTTTGAGGTAGCTGATTCGCCCATTTCACCAGAGAAGTTGGCTCTTGCATCATGGTAAGGAGTCCTCAACTTTTGTGGCTTAAGATGTGGGTGAAGAATCCAGCATCTGTCCTTGCCATGTCCCTTCTTCTTGCAATGACCACAAACCCAAACCTTTTTGTCCTCAGGCTTGTAGTGGCTCTTGTTTGCAGTACCATCAGCTTGATTCACTAACACAAGCTCTCCTTTTCCTCCAAAGAGGCCAACTGAACCTTGCTCCTTTTGGATTTGAGAGCACACCTCTTCCAAGGTTGGGAGCTTCTCAGCTCTAAGCAAATGCTTAATTAGGTCATTGTAGCCGGGGTTCAAGATGAGAAGTAAAGCAAACACCTTGTCTTGTTCACGCCGGTCATTCAAGACATTAGGATCCACGGTACATGGCCTCAGCATCTCCAACTCAGCCCATAAGGCTCTAAACTTGCCAAAATGCTGATTAAAATCCATGTCTTCTTGATGGAGCGAGTTAATAGTCCTCTTGACTTCAAATACTCTGCTCAAGTTTGATATGTTGCCATACACCTTCTGGAGAGTGTTCCACAACTCTTTGGAAGTTTCACAGTAGGAGTAAGCTTCCAAGATTGATGTCTCAAGGCTGTTTTGTATGATAGACAACACCATGAGGTCCTCCTGACCCCATTTGTCCTCGCCAGCCAGCACCACTTCAGTACCATCATCTCCTAGGATGGTCTTCTTTGATGGTTTGTCTTCTGTCACATAGGACCAGAGACCTCGTCCTCCCAAGGCTGTCTTGAGAAGCCTTGACCATAAAAGATAGTTAGCTCCCTTGAGAGTAACTGGAATGTTTACTTTGGTATTTTCCATTTTTGGCAATTTCTGGAGCTGGAAATGAAGAACAGCTGAAGAACAAGATGAACTTTGCCAAAAATAGAAAAGAAAACTCAGAGATTTGCGGAAGTTAGGTAAAAGAATGAAGAAGAATAGGTCTCAAGAGCATAAGTGCTCTGATACCATGTAAGAATGAGAGAATTATAGAGAGTTTATGTGAGTTTAATGAAGAACACAGCAAGAACATGAGAGAGAGAGAGATATTTCGTGAGAGAATAGAGAGAGAGAACCAGAATAAAGAGGAACTGATTTCCTTGCTCATTTAGTTGGTCCAAGAGTTACATAAATAGACACAAGAGAAGACAATAAGAAATGAATAAACAAATTAACTCTGGATGGTCTCTGGTATGGGTCAGGGCACGTTCAGCTTGGACAAAAAGGGACAGCTCCCTTCTCTCTCTCTTCCTTGGCCAAACATGTGACTTTGGTTTGTCACCACACTCCAACGGCTCCAGCCACTTGTTTCCCCTTATTTAATTTATTCAGAGCCTAAGGAGACCAGAAGAAGTTATTTAAATTCGTCCTCAACCCTAACTTGCCTTCAAAGCCACTCTTAGGTCAAGTTGTACGGAAAGACTTGCCTCCCAAGCTAACTTGAACTTCTGCCTTTTCCCTATTTATTCTTGCTTCATCTCAACAATATGAAGAAAGATGTTGAAAAGGTTTGTTCACGGTGTGCTGTTTGCAAACAGGCAAAGAGTAAGGTTCAACCTAACGGTTTGTATACTCCTTTGCCTATTCCATCTCATCATTGGACAGATATTTCTATGGACTTTGTGATAGGCTTACCTCAAACCAAGAATGGTAGAGATTCGATTTTTGTGGTTGTAGACAGGTTTAGCAAGATGGCTCACTTTATAGCTTGCCACAAGACCGACGATGCTGTTAGCGTGGCTAATCTATTCTTCAGAGAGGTAGTGAGACTACACGACATGCCTCAGGTCATAGTCTCCGACAGAGATACAAAATTCTTGAGTCACTTTTGGCGCATACTATGGGCAAAGTTAGGAACGAAGCTGTCGTTCTCGACTACATGCCATCCACAAACAGATGGGCAAACCGAAGTGGTGAATCGATCCCTATCTACTATGTTTCGAGCAATGGTGAAAAGCAACCTCGAGTCATGGGAGGAATGTCTACCCCATATTGAGTTCGACTACAATCACACTAAGCATTCCTCTACCCTATTTTCTCCTTTTGAAAAAGTTTATGGCTTTAACCCTTGTTCTCCACTAGATTTGATCCCATTGCCTTTGAAAGAGAGGTATAGTTTGGATGGCAGGAAAAAAGAAGAACAGATATTGAAGATACATGAGAAAGCTAAGGACAATATAGAGAAGAAGACCAAGCAGTATGAGAAACATGCCAACAAAGGACACAAGGAGATGATATTTGAAGAAGGCGACCTGGTGTGGATTCATCTAAGGAAGGACAGGTTCCCAGTTGAGAGGAAGAACATGCTGATGCCGCGAGTAGATGGACCTTTCCTGATAATCAAGAGAATCAACAACAATGCCTACCGAGTTGATCTTCAAGGGAAGTATAATGTATCTGATGCGTTCAATGTTTCTGACTTACTCCCTTTTGTTGCAGATTCAGATTTGAGGTCAAATCCTTTTCAAGAGGGAGAGGATGATGTGATCATGACTAGCCTGGAAGAAGCTGAGCCAGAGCCCGTGGGAAGAATCATACGTTCCAGAGCAAGAGAGCTAGCTAAGGAAGCTCATGCACTCATTGGAATGGAGGGAATCAATCCAGACGAACCTGAACCAGAGATCTTCAATCTGACTACCCTCATGACAGAAGAACTAAGTGATAACCACTAAGTAAGTAAGTGGTGCTCTCTGTACTCTTTTCCTTGGTGCTGATTTGGAAGGTAGGAGGTTCCTCATCAAGGTTTTTAACGAGGCAGGATCATCACTAAATCAAATTTACTAAGTATTATCACTTGGAGTAAACGACACCACATCCTTGTTATAGTGGATGCCATGTTGTTTTATTTTAAAAGACTTGTTGTTTTTTTCAAACGCCTTGCTGTTTTGGCTGGCGAAAAACCCTAGTTTTATTTTGTTATAAGTATGGCGTGATCTCTCTTTGCAGAGGAGCGAAGTTAGACGTGAAACCTTTTGTGTATTTCTGAGCAAGAAATCGCTTCTCTTGATTCTTCAAGTTTGAATCCATTCCTCTTACAATCTCCTTGATTTCGAGAGAAACTTCTATCCATCTCAGCTGCAATCCATATCAGTTGAGAGACGAGTCCATTCTTCATCACTACCTTCATCCATCACGCACCACCAGTTCCTTGCGCAACACTCCATCTCGTTGGATCGATTGTTCGTGCTCCTTGTTCGGTCGCCTTTGCTTCAGATATATCCCTAGGATCCTATCAGTTTAGGTAGATTTTCTTCTGGTAGGAATTGATTGGCTTGGAAATGAATAAACCGAAAGATTGCCAAATCTTTCCATAATCTGCTCGGTTTGGATGGTTTTGGAAAAAGGATCACATCTTCTAATATCCGTGACCATTTCTTTTCATTATGGGCTTGTTGGAAAGCTAAGAAACCCATCTTGAATTTTCTGTTTGGTTTTGGATCAGGCCACTTCTGAATTGGGCTTGAATTGTCTTCTAAAGTCGGGTATTCGCAGATGGACGGGCTGAGAAACCTCCGGTTTGTAAAATTGATATTTTCCTGCTCCGGATAGGTTTTGGTATGATTCCAATTGTGGTTGAATCCTTGTTGAGTTTATTATGCATGAAAATTATTTTCATGTAAAAAGGCCTCCTTGTTGCTGAGATATGCCGTTTTGACTGAACACATTTCTTGGTTGGTTCTTGGGTTGGCTGAATCGTGCAACTGGTTGGCCTCTGGTTCAACTACTGATTCTATGGCCTCATCATACCCTCTCCCTTGAAAAGGTTTCGACCTCGAAACTGGATAACCTGCACCAACATAGAGCAAGTCAGGTTTCATCCTCTTTTGAAACTCAAGGGTCTCACCTCGGTATTGTGTTGGTTAGGTCTTTGGTGGCACATCTGGTGGTTCTACTTTGAGTAGGAACATCACAACTACTCCTCTGTTTTGATCTGGTCTACTGTTGGGTGGAGGATGGTCTGGTGGGTTGTCTTGAATCAAGAAGTTGCTAATGGTAACTTCTTGTTTTCCCTTGATATCTAAACACCTTGTGATCTCCTTGTGTGATTTTCTCCTATGATACTTAGCCTCTGTTTCTGAAATAAACTCAACACCTTTGGCAGGAAACAAGTGCTTTATGGGTTCTTTACAGAAGGATAAACAAGTGGATTCTAGTTCCACATAACTAGTTATAGCAAGATTTTCTTCCACTTGAGATTTGGTGTTAATTGGTTCCTCATGCTCTTGTATGTTCAATAATTTCTTTAAGACAGAAGTGGCATCATGAGAAACGTATTGAGTCAAGGAATCACTTACCTGTCTAACACTTTCAGTGTTCTTAGCATGGTCTGGTGGATTTTCTTGAATCAAGATGTTGTTTGTGACAACTTCTTGTTTTCTTCTTGTAGGAACACACCAAGTGGGTTTTGTTGCTAGACTGACCATGTGTTCCTTAGGTCCTGTCCCTGAAATAATCTCAACACTTTTGGCAAGAAACAAATTCATTATATCTGTGTTCGAGATTTTATAAGTAGGACAAGTAAAGGTAAGGTTTACCTTAATTGTCTCAGCTAGTTGAAGAATGATTTGCTCTTTCGCAGCTAGTTGAAGAATGATTTTCTCTTTTGCAGCTTGTTTGCTCAAGAAATTTCTTGCATCTTCTTCAACACTTTGGGGACAAGTAAGGTGCTGTTCCTGGTCCTCTTTCAACCTTTTATCATGGTTTGGTCGTCCATCTTCTTGCCTTATACCTAGATCAAAATTCTTTGGCAAAGGCAAGTGCGTAAATGTAGAATTTGAAAGTTCTACATTAACAAGACTATCACTTATGCTCGGTTCTGGTTTAAGTTCAAGTGATGTATTTTCTAACAGCATTCTGGATGGACAAACTACAGCAAAATTTCCTCTCTTATGACATCTATAGCATGTCTGAATTTTAACGTTTTTAGACTTGGAAGATTTACCTTGGTTTGGTGACGCTGGCTGTATTTGCAAGCTTGGTGCCAAAGTTTCAACCTTGGTTTCTTGTCCTCCTTTCTTAAGAACTATTTTGGAATTCTTTCTCTCAGGACATGTGGCTTGTACCCTTGTAGCTTGCAGTGAACTCTTGTGTGAAATCTTCTCTTTCTGGTTAATCTTCTTTTTCACAGCCTTTGGTTCCTGAGGCTTAGCCTTTGGCTTAAGTGTCACAGCTTCCTTAGCTTTTCTCCTTCTGGTAAATGTAGTGCACATGGTATGCCTCAGCTTAGGATCACGAGTCTTCTTGGGTTTAGCCTTTGGGATTGACCTGACTGCCATGATCAATCTATCTGGTTCAGGATAATTCTCCTCTTCAGAGTCTTGGTTGATCTCAGCATCTTCAACAAACTCCGTATGCATAAATTGCTTCATCTCTTCCCAAGAATATTTTGGTTCCCCAAATTCAAGTCTTAAGAACCAATCTTGTACCCAATGCTTATAAGCATTCTTTGTCATAGTTTCTTCAGCATGTGTGGTTTTATCTTCTTCTGGAATATTGTTTGCTTGGAACCATTCTTCCATATCTCTTTCCCATCTGAAGTAATCTTCTGGTCCATGGTTATAGCCAGAAAACGTGATGTATCTAGGTTGATACTCATCATCATCTCTTCCAGCCTCACTTAAAACTTCATTCTCCTCATCTGAATCTTGCTGATCTTCTGTCTTATCTTCATAACCTTCTTCAGAATAGTCTAAACTGACTTGAGAATCAGTTTCATCTTGGTGTTGCTTATTCTGGTTAGGGTATGGTACTTCACACCATGGTTTCTCCTCCATATTCAGCTCTCCACTTCCAGAGTCATAACCAAATGTATCTCCTGGTTCAATCTCCTGATTCCAAGTCTCTTCATCATACTGATCGGTTTTTCCTATACTGACCTGATAGTTGGTGTCATCAAACCTTGGAATGTCGTCTTGGTCAGTGCCAGGATGGGCTTGATTCACCCATGAATCTTCTTTGGAGTAAAGTTGGGACTGAGTTGCTTCATCAGCTTCATGATCCCAATACTCTGGCTTTTCAAGACAGCTTCCAACTTCAGCCTCTTCCATACTGATTTCTGAATCAGTGTCACTGCCCCATGACTTGTTTCCTCAGCCAAGTTCTTCTTTGTACAACCTTGTGTTGTTTTGATAGTGGTCTGGTGGTTTAGGTTCAGGACAGGCTTCACCAGGGTCGTCTCCATACTCTGAACTAGAGTAATCATATTCAGAACATGAACCATGACAGCCATCTTCCTCACTGGTCCATGCTGGGTCGGTTTCACTCATGTAAGAGTCTTGGCTTGAACCATAAGAGTCTTCTTCTTCTGAGTAATCAATCTTCCATGGCGTCTCCGGTCTCTTTCTAAACGTTTACCTTGCACAAAAAGAGAAAAGAAGAATCAATTCGTGCTTAACAAAACAAAAGGAAAGAAGAATAAAGAGAAAAAATGGAAACTTGGTATATTTTTCTGAAAATTTCTGGAAACAAATGGAAAATTAACTACTTTTTTTTAATTTATCAATGAAAACACGAAATATATAAACTAAAACAATAAAATTAACGTTTTATTTTGCTTTTCTAAGAATCAAGCAAAAATTTTAAAAACAGATTTTATGTTTATGCAAATAAACCGAAAAAGGAAACTATGCAATGACCTAATCAAATATGGCAAGGGGAGCTGGGGGGGGGGGAATGAATGCAAACAACTACACTACTAATTGAAAAGAGTTTCGTGGATCAAAATACTCAACTTCTTCTTCTTTATTTTTTTTATCAAGAACACCAAAATGGCATAAATGAAAAACTTGAAACAAATGCAATTTTTATGGGTTTTGGGTTTATAAAATGCAAACTAAGCAAGGATGAAAACTTAAAACTGCTAGAAAGGATTGATAAAACCTGGGTCAGGAGCTTTTAAAGCTCTGATACCAAATGATACAAGCCCGGAAGCAAAGATGGTGGAATGGGCGATGAAATGGTGATGGGCCAAAAACCGATAGAGAGTGAAATGATTGATGGATGAACTACTGTCCCTTCACGTCCAAGATATTCTGAAACAAAGGAAGAACAGTGAGTTTATGAATGATCAAAATAACAACAGAAACTAAAAGGATAAAGGATGGAGTGATGGATGGATAGAAGATAGTAGATGATCGATGATGGAGATAGTGATGGATAGATGGCGATTGACTCTCTCAATCCGTGGGGGCTGACTGACTCTCTCAATCTGTGATATCCAAGGATGAAGAATCTCTCAATATCCTAAGACACACAAATCTATAGAACACACTGACTCTCTCAATGAATCCTAAAGACAGATTTCTATGCAAAGACACTACTTTGATAAAAACAAGTAAACTGATTATATTTGTTAAAGGATTGAAATGTGAGTCTAAAATGTACAAATGGGTCTGCTTATATAGGGCACGACCTGGAGACAATACCAAACGGTCATATGAAGCTAAGGAAAATAAAATAAATAAAAGGCATAAATGGTGCTGATCATGATCGAAATGTAGCCGTTGGAGAATATCTTTGGAATTTTGTTTTGGCTTGAGTTTCTTTGAATCTGGACGGTTTAAGGGGATAAGAGAAATTCTTGGGGACCTTCTTTATTTCGTGGAATCTGCTGATCTCGTGGGTAGAAGGATGGAGAAAGAGCTGTTGCAGTTTAAATGCAAGAATCTCCTAATATGGTAACTTGGAGCAAGAATAGATCCTCCTGATCCTATGCTTGCTGGTCCACTTTAAAATGATGTAATCACGTCCTGGATGGTTAGAATGATCTTCTGGATATCTTTTTTTAGGTAGATTTGCTTCTGGTATGTATTGATTGGCTTCGAAATGACTAAACCGAAAGATTGCCAAATCTTTCCATAATCTGCTTGGTTTGGACGGTGATGCGCCCCTAGGATGCTCTTTGGTTGATGGGAATGGATAATCCTTGCAAGAACGAATCAGAGACTCAAGTTCTTCAAGGCGTGTGGATTGAATGGTGACACAAGAGGGATGGATGATCTCTTGATACTCCTAGGCAACTGATCTGGATATGACACACCAAATAAGAAGCCCTTAACTCTGGATATTACACACCAGAAACCTTCAACTCACTTTCTAGAGAGAGAGAGCCGTCAAGAGAGAAAAGAACTCGAAGTTTATTGATTGCTTGAGTACAATAGGGTTTAGGGAACCCTTTAAATAAAAAGAAACCAGAGAACAGGCTCTCTAGGGTTTCGAAAATAGTAAAAAGGAAAACTATGGTTTAAAAATAACATAAGCTTTAAAATGAAATAAAATGTAAACTTCTGCTAGTCTTGGGCCGAGATAGAGCCTAAGTGATGTGTAAGACAAGTTGTGGCCTCGTTAAAAACCTTCCTCCGGAAAACCTCGTGGGACAAAACCAAAAGCAAGGAAAAGAGCACGCACCAAATGTCTTGCCTAGACACTAACTCAGCTTGATGTAGAGATGGCTTGAATGGTGATCAAGACATCTCGGATCAAACCTTGTCCAAGACTTTCTTCTTGTTGTGGATGTGAAGTGAGTAATCCAACAACATTCTCCTTAAGTTTCTTGACTCTGGAACGAGTCATGGGACCTTCTGGAATGGCTAGAGCATCATCACCAGGCTGCTGGTGCATTGTGGCTTCATGTGGCTCATCTAGACTCTCCTTGTTCTCCTTAGTGATCCGGTCCATGATCACATCATCTAAGCTCCCTTTGTCCTCTTTAGTAAGCTGGTCCATGATCACATCATCCCCTCCCTCTTCAAAAAGATTTGTCCTCAAATCTGTTTTACCTGCAATAGAGGGGACCAAATTAGTAACATCAAACTTTAGAATCAGATTACACTTACCTTGCAAGCCTCTTTGATAGGCATTGCTGCTGACTGGTTCAGATATGTAGAAGGGACTGATCTGTTTGATTCCTGGTTCATTACTCAAACCTGCATCATACTCTTTGACACACAATAAGTTAGCACATAAAATTTTATCATAGAGTAAGAGAAATAGTCCAAATCCTCTTCTTCTCGGTTGTGGCTTGTATGTAGCATCTGGAGGTGCTTCTTTGATGATGATGAAGCAAGTGACACCTTGGTTCTTATCCTGGTCCAAATATGGTGGTTTGAACCTCATATCTTCCTCACGCTGGTAGCTTCTCCTTACACCCTTCAAAGCTTTCCTGAAATCTATACTTGGCTCTTTTGACAAGAACAAGAGTATCATATCCGTGTAAAGAGTGATAAAAGAATCATTGAAAACATGACCACTTATCTTAGCATGCTCACCTGGTCGCCATAGATAGGTTTGAGATGTTCTAAACTTAGCAAAATTCAAACAAAGCAGAGATAGGATCACCTGACTTGTAGAACCCATAACTCTTTCACCTGAGAAACTTTGGACATAATTCCAAATCGACGTGATAGCCTGAGGAGTTAAGTTTCTAATGCAGTTGGTTTCATGGCCTAAATCGTTTTTGTTGATGAGATATGATCTTCTGACTACTCCTATATCACAGCTGGCGATTAGACAGTTTTCAAGATTTGTTTGGTGCTTCTCCAACTTAGCCAAAGACTCATCATTGATACTCTGATCATTGTAGCTCCTCCTTTCACCTGTACCTTTCTCAGCTTCTTTTGAACAAGTCAAGTGTGTTATCAGGTCAAAGAAAGTATTATAGACAAGGATGTCTCCAGAGCACAAAACCGTATGACTCTTCCATCTATTATGCATATCAAAGAAAATATTACAGACCCAAATATCATCAAGGATCAAGTTCACACATTCAGAAGCAGAGAGTTCTAGTTTCAATTGTGCAACAGGTTTATCAAAGAAAGTGTTATACACTAGAATATCCTCAAAGAACAGTCCTACACGTTTAGAATCATTTTCAGCACACAAACAATCAATCTCAAGCTCAGAGATATTTGCAGATTTCAAAATTTCAAACCTAAAATCAGAATGATGCAATTTCGGTTCATGCAACTTCCTAGGTTCTTTCAAGACATATGTGGATGCAAAACAATCATCAGTGTTCAAATCATGCCTAGGAAAATTCACAACGAAACTATTCTCTTCAGTTCTAGCAAATGAATCACAAGGTTGTCTAAAACAGAAATCAGTTTGTTTCAACTCAAGCTCTAAAACCTTTTCAAAGTGACCAAAGCTTTTGCTATATTTCAGAAACTGCTCAAGACTCAAAACATGACCAGAAATGTTTTTATTTTGATTTGGAAAACGTTTTTGATCAAAGAGATTTTCTGGTTCCAGTCCTTTAAAAGATCTAAGCAAGTTATCAAAAACAGAATTTGAAACACAAAAATCTTTTACTTTGTCAAGACCAAAACGTTTTATGTCTTTAGTACTCACTTTAACACACATTATAGGCACAGAACTAACCACTTTAGCTTCCTTGCAGTGCTTTTGCTGGTTATGAGACAAGGGTTTAGGAGTTGGGTTAGACTGCAAGCTTTTCTGATGTTCCAACTCTTCTCCTTGTGTTGATTGCTCTGGTTCTCTATCTACTGATTCTTCTTTTGCAACCTGTGACACTAAAACAAGGCTACTCGGTTGCACCGGTTTAAGAAAAGTTAGTTCATCACAAGAAGTACTGAAATTGAATTCAGGCTGAGGTAAGAAAAGAGAACACTCTTGTTCTGTCCCAAACTTTCTGTTTACCAAAGATGTTTCGGTTTGAGCTTCTTGAGTTGGTGCAGTTAAATCTGATTGTGCAGCTGAGTCTGGTTCTGTAAGTTTGAGGTCTAAGACATCAGTGAATGGCGCTTGGTTCTGTACTTCTAAGGATGGACGTGTAGTCTTAGCCTGATTGAGTCGTTTCTCCACATCCCTAAACGTTTGTAAAATTGCCTTCCTTATGCTATCTTCAATGGAACACGTTGAGGTTTTGCTTGATGATCCAACTGGACTTGAGTTCTTGCTGTCTTGTTGTTTCTGAGCAGAGTTTGAAGAGCGTAGCTTGGTCTCTGGTTGCCTTTGAAGTACATCCTTGTGGTACTGTCTTGGAACATACTCTCCACGCATCAAAGTCTTCAGCTTATGCCAAGTTTCCACTGGTTCTCTTCCATCAAGTCTTCTGGACCTTATCAAGTGATTCCACCATCTCAAAGCATCACCACAAAACTCAGCAGTAGCCACTTGAACCTTACTTCTTCCAGCATAGCTTTGACAATTGAAAAACAACTCCATCTTCTCTTCCCACTCCACATATGCTGCCGGATCATCATCACCATAGAAAGGATGGATTCTTATCTTTTGGTCAGCAAACTTGTCTCTGCCTTCATGCCCACGTACCAGTCTTCTCTCTTTGCTTCTAGACTCAAGACTATGTCGAATATCTTGTTGGAGATCCTGTCTAAACTCCTTCCAAAGTTGATCAAGACTAGCTTTCATCTTCTGCTGTAGCTGAGCATTCACTGCCTTAAGTAACAGCCTTTCATCCTTAGTGAGGACTCCTTTCTGATCTCCTGCCATGGTACCTGCGACAAGAGAAAGATTAAGCCAGTAAGTAGTTCAAGGAGTACACGAGGAGTAAAAAGGAAAAAGATTAACACAAAAGGATAAGCTTGCTCAGCAAGATAAGAGGAAAAAGGATAGCGGCTAGGTTTTCCAATTCTAGGGCTTCCGCCTGCAAGCAAAAAGGAAATTCTTCTAAACTTTGTCTAAACTTCTCTAAGGTTTTCTAGCAGCCTAAACAACCTTAATCTACTCGTGTTCAAGGTAATTAAGTTGATTTGCAGAAGAAACAAAGTGATCTAAAGAGACAAGACCTTATGCGGCTAGGGTTTAACAACTAGGGTTTCCGCAAGCAAAAAGGAAAATCTCTTAAACCTTGTCTAATCTCTCTGAATTTCGAGCAGCCCTAAACAGATTAGATCTACTGCTTATTCAAGATGATAGAGATGAAACACGGATGAAACAAAAACAATAAGAGAGAAAAACGAGCACTTCCCAACCAAAGTTGCTCTGATACCACTTGATGCGCCCCTAGGATGCTCTTTGGTTGATGGGAATGGATAATCCTTGCAAGAACGAATCAGAGACTCAAGTTCTTCAAGGCGTGTGGATTGAATGGTGACACAAGAGGGATGGATGATCTCTTGATACTCCTAGGCAACTGATCTGGATATGACACACCAAATAAGAAGCCCTTAACTCTGGATATTACACACCAGAAACCTTCAACTCACTTTCTAGAGAGAGAGAGCCGTCAAGAGAGAAAAGAACTCGAAGTTTATTGATTGCTTGAGTACAATAGGGTTTAGGGAACCCTTTAAATAAAAAGAAACCAGAGAACAGGCTCTCTAGGGTTTCGAAAATAGTAAAAAGGAAAACTATGGTTTAAAAATAACATAAGCTTTAAAATGAAATAAAATGTAAACTTCTGCTAGTCTTGGGCCGAGATAGAGCCTAAGTGATGTGTAAGACAAGTTGTGGCCTCGTTAAAAACCTTCCTCCGGAAAACCTCGTGGGACAAAACCAAAAGCAAGGAAAAGAGCACGCACCAAATGTCTTGCCTAGACACTAACTCAGCTTGATGTAGAGATGGCTTGAATGGTGATCAAGACATCTCGGATCAAACCTTGTCCAAGACTTTCTTCTTGTTGTGGATGTGAAGTGAGTAATCCAACAACATTCTCCTTAAGTTTCTTGACTCTGGAACGAGTCATGGGACCTTCTGGAATGGCTAGAGCATCATCACCAGGCTGCTGGTGCATTGTGGCTTCATGTGGCTCATCTAGACTCTCCTTGTTCTCCTTAGTGATCCGGTCCATGATCACATCATCTAAGCTCCCTTTGTCCTCTTTAGTAAGCTGGTCCATGATCACATCAGACGGTCTTAGAAAAATGATCACATCTTCTAATATCCGTGACCATTTTTTTTTCATTCTGGGCTTGTTGGAAAGCAAAGAAACCCATCTTGAATTCTCTGATTGGTTTTGGATCAGGCCGCTTCTCCATTGGGCTTGAATTGTCTTCTAAAGTCGGGTATTCGCAGATGGACGGGCTGGGAAACCTCCGGTTTGTAAAATTGATATTTTCCTTCTCCGGATATATTTTGGTATGATTCCAATTGTGGTGGGCTCCTTGTTGAGCGTAGTATGCATGAAAATTAGTTTCATGTAAAAAGGCCTCCTTGTTGGTGAGATATGATGTTTTGACTGAACACATGTCTTGGTTGGTTCTTGGGTTGGCTGAATGGTGCAAATGGTTGGCCTCTGGTTCAACTATTGATTCTATGGCCTCATCACTTCTAAATCGTAATTGATATCTCTGGTTGAATAACTATGTCATTAACATCCAAGCAACACTGAACCGGATTGAAGCACTACCTAGATGCTTATGAATGTAAAACAGTCTAACAATTCTCATGATGCAAGTATCCGAGACATTCTACTCAGTTCTTCAACACATTCATGGCAATTTGGAGTTATGACAATGCACAAGACAATACTAAACGACCACACTGATGCTTATGCAAGATAGAAAACCAAAACAATGATGCAAGAGCTCAGACAATCTTCTAAATGCTTCAAGACATCTATGATGAAAAAAGCTATGGCAGAAGCAATCAGATCACAAAACACTGCAATAAACAAGCCAGGAGATCCTGGGACAAACACTACCGAATGCATAACAAAGTATAAACTCTTATTAAGGGATAAGAGATTTGCATACAGTTAAGGAATCCGAGCTGATTCCTTAAACCTCCATGGACACACTCTAATGTTTCTTGTTGGGTTTAAGCAAACTCTTCTCTGGTCATTACTCCTTAGCAGGTAGCTTCATGACCCAGATAGGGATCAACACCTGATGTGATCATGGAAAGCACCAAGGAATATGATGTGATCATAGAAGAGGGCAAAGAGATCTTAGACGAGCCCCATGATGCCACAAAGCACCAGCAGCCTGGTGATGATGCTCTAGCCATTCCAGAAGGTCCCATGACTCGTTCCAGAGTCAAGAAACTTAAGGAGAATGTTGTTGGATTACTCACTTCACATCCACAACAAGAAGAAGGTCTTGGACAAGGTTTGATCCGAGATGTCTTGAACACCATTCAAGCCATCTCTACATCAAGCTGAGTTAGTGTCTAGGCAAGACATTTGGTGTGTGCTCTTTTCCTTGCTTTTGGTTTTGTCCCATGAGGTTTTCCGGAGGAAGGTTTTTAACGAGGCCACGACTTGTCTTACAAATCACTTAGGCTCTATTCTCGGCCCAAGACCAGTAGAAGTATTTACATTTTAAGCTTATGTTATGTTTAAACTATAGTTTTCCTTTTTACTTATTTTCGAAACCCTAGAGAGCCTGTTCTCTGGTTTCTTTTATTTAAAGGGTTCCTAAACCCTATTGTAACCCATCCAACTTTTTATCAACGAGTTTCTTTTCTCTCTTGACGGCTCTCTCTCTAGAAAGTGTGTCGAGTTCTGGTGTGTAATATCCAGAGACCTAAGGGTGTCTAAATCGGTGTGTCATATCTGGTTTGTTCATCTAGGAGTATCAGGAGTTCATCCATCCCTCTTGTGTCACCATTCAATCCACACGCCTTGAAGAACTTGAGTCTCTGATTCGTTCTTGCAAGGATTATCCATTCCCATCAACCAAAGAGCATCCTAGGGGCGCATCAAGTGGTATCAGAGCAACTTTGGTTGGGAAGTGCTCGTTTTCTCTCTTATTGTTTTTGTTTCATCCGTGTTTCATCTCTATTATCTTGATTAAGCAATAGATCAAATCTGTTTAGGGCTGCTCGAAATTCAGAGAGATTAGACAAGGTTTAAGAGATTTTCCTTTTTGCTTGCAGAAACCCTAGTTGTTAAACCCTAGCCGCATAAGGTCTTGTCTCTTTAGATCACTTTGTTTCTTCTGCAAATCAACTTAATTACCTTGAACACGAGTAGATTAAGGTTGTTTAGGCTGCTAGAAAACCTTAGAGAAGTTTAGACAAAGTTTATAGAATTTCCTTTTTGCTTGAAATCAGAAACCCTAGTTCCTTTTTACCTAGCCGAATTATCCTTTTTGCTTTTGTCTTGCAAAACAAGCTTGATTTCGTGTTCTCCTTTTTCCTTTTTGCTTGTCTTGTTACCTAGAAACCTTTTACTGGTTATTTTCGTTTTCCTTTGTGCAGGAAGCAATAGGGACCGAGTCTGAGGAGGAAGCAACGTTGGTACCATGGCAGGAGATCAGAAAGGAGTCCTCACTAAGGATGAAAGGCTGTTACTTAAGGCTATGAATGCTCAGCTGCAACAGATGATGAGAATCAGCCATGATAAACTCTGGCAGGAGTTTAGACAGGATCTCCAACAAGCTAATGGACGTGGAGAGCCACACTTCAAGCAACCAGCCAACACATGGAGCAGACCACACCAATCTTCTCTCACTCCTAAATCAATTGATCTTTGTTCTGATTATAAACCACTTACTGATATTCGACTCTATGCTTTTTCAGGAAAAGGTGACTATCTAGGATGGGAAAGAACCATGGACAAGTGGCTGCATTACAACAGAATATTGAAGAAGGAAAGATTAGCTTTTGCAATTTCTCAACTCAAAGGAAACGCTTATAAGTGGTGGTTGCAAGAAAAAGATGATCACAGGTTCTACAAGGAACCAACTATCACCACGTGGGAGGGTCTGAAGTTGTTACTAAGGGAAAAGTATGCATCCAAAGGCAACACTTCCCTAAAGTCTCCAATGAAGGAAGTCACATCTAGCAAGGCAGTAACCTGTTACAGCAAAGATAAAACAGAAAAACATTCCTGGTTCAGTGAGGAAGATAAAAAGAAGTTATTACAAGTAATGGTGGATGTGGAGAAGCAATTCAAGAGGACCATCCCTGGACGTTCATCAAAGCACCCAGAACCAGACTCAGCTGCACAATCAGATTTAACTGCACTAACTCAAGAAGCTCAAACAGAAACATCTTTGGTAAAAAGAAAGTTTGGGACAGAACAAGAGTGTTCTCTTTTCTTACCACAGCCTGAATTCAATTTCAGTACTTCTTGTGATGAACTAACTTTTCTTAAACCGGTGCAACCGAGTAGTCTTGTTTTAGTGTCACAGGTTGCAAAGGAAGAAACAGCAGAGAAAGAACCAGAGCAATCAACACAAGGAGAAGAGTTGGAACATCAGAACGGCTTGCAGTCTAACCCAACTCCTAAGTCCTTGTCTCATAACCTGCACAAGCACTGTAAGGAAGCTAAAGTGGTTAGTTCTTTGCCTGGAATGTTTGTTAAAGTGAGTACTAAAGACATAAAACGTTTTGGTCTTGACAAAGTAAAGGATTTTTGTGTTTCAAATTCTGTTTTTGATAACATGCTTAAATATTTTAAAGAACTGGAACCAGAAAACCTCTTTGATCAAAAATATTTTCAAAATAATAATAACAACATTTCTGGTCATGTTTTGAGTCTTGATCAGTTTCTGAAACATAGCAAGAGCTTTGATCACTTTGAAAACGTTTTAGAGCTTGAGTTTAAACAAACTGATTTCTGTTTTAGACAACCTTGTGATTCATTTGCTAGAACTGAAGAGAAGAGTTTCGTTGTGAATTTTCCTAGGCATGATTTGAACACTGATGATTGTTTTGCATCCACATATGTCTTGAAAGAACCTAGGAAGTTGTATGAACCGAAATTGCATCATTCTGATTTTAGGTTTGAAATTTTGAAATCTGCAAATATCTCTGAGCTTGAGATTGATTGTTTGTGTGCTGAAAATGTTTATAAATGTGTGGGATTGTTAGTTGATGATATCTTAGTATATAACACGTTCTTTGATAAACTCATTGCACTTCTAAAACTTGAGATAAATGGTTCTAGATGTATTGTTTTGTGCCTTGTTAACATACTGGTCTACAATACCTTCTTTGACATGATAACCCACTTGACTTGTCCAAAAGAAGCTGAGAAAGGTACAGGTGAAAATAGGGACTATAAAGATCAGAGAATCAATGATGAATCCTTGGCTAAGTTGGAGACACAACAAGCAAATCTTGAAAACTGTCTAGTCGCCAGCTGTGATATAGGAGCATTCATAAGATCATATCTCATCAACAAAAACGATTTAGGCCATGAAACCAACTACATTAGAAACTTAACTCATCAGGCTATCACGTCGATTTGGAATCATGTTCAAAGCTTCTCAGGTGAAAGAGTTATGGGTTCTACAAGTCAGGTGATCCTATCTCTGCTTTGTTTGAATTTTGCTAAGTTTAGAACATCTCAAACCTATCTATGGAGACCAGGTGAGCATGTTAAGGTAAGTGATCATGTTTTCAAGAGTTCTTTTATCTATTACACAGATATGATGCACTTGTTTTTGTCAAAAGAGCCATGTGCAGATTATGATGAAGCTTGGAAGCATACAAGGAGAAAGGACAAGAATGTGGAAGACAAGCGGTTCAAGCCACCTGATTTGGATCAGGATAAGCACCAAGACATCACTGGCTTCATTCTCATCAAAGAAGCACCACCAGACGCAGCACACAAACCAAAACCGAGCAAAGCACAATTTGGGATCAGATTATTACTCTTTGATAAATTTTTATGTGCTAACTTGCTTTGTTTCAATGTATCTGGTTTGAGTAATGAATCAGGAACTAAATGGATCAATGCCTTCTATATATCCGAACCAGTCAGCAACAATGCCTATCAAAGAGGCTTGCAAGGTAAGTGTAACCTGATTTCAAACTTTGATGTTACTGACTTGGTCCCCTCTATTGCAGATAAAACAGATTTGAGGACAAATCTTTTTGAAGAGGGAGGGGATGATGTGATCATGGAAAGCACCAAGGAATATGATGTGATCATAGAAGAGGGCAAAGAGATCTTAGACGAGCCCCATGATGCCACAAAGCACCAGCAGCCTGGTGATGATGCTCTAGCCATTCCAGAAGGTCCCATGACTCGTTCCAGAGTCAAGAAACTTAAGGAGAATGTTGTTGGATTACTCACTTCACATCCACAACAAGAAGAAGGTCTTGGACAAGGTTTGATCCGAGATGTCTTGAACACCATTCAAGCCATCTCTACATCAAGCTGAGTTAGTGTCTAGGCAAGACATTTGGTGTGTGCTCTTTTCCTTGCTTTTGGTTTTGTCCCACGAGGTTTTCCGGAGGAAGGTTTTTAACGAGGCCACGACTTGTCTTACAAATCACTTAGGCTCTATTCTCGGCCCAAGACCAGTAGAAGTATTTACATTTTAAGCTTATGTTATGTTTAAACTATAGTTTTCCTTTTTACTTATTTTCGAAACCCTAGAGAGCCTGTTCTCTGGTTTCTTTTATTTAAAGGGTTCCTAAACCCTATTGTAACCCATCCAACTTTTTATCAACGAGTTTCTTTTCTCTCTTGACGGCTCTCTCTCTAGAAAGTGTGTCGAGTTCTGGTGTGTAATATCCAGAGACCTAAGGGTGTCTAAATCGGTGTGTCATATCTGGTTTGTTCATCTAGGAGTATCAGGAGTTCATCCATCCCTCTTGTGTCACCATTCAATCCACACGCCTTGAAGAACTTGAGTCTCTGATTCGTTCTTGCAAGGATTATCCATTCCCATCAACCAAAGAGCATCCTAGGGGCGCATCAACACCTCCATCCTCTCTGGACTTGAGGTTTAACTCCTACTGCACCCTTCCTTAGTCATTACTGCTCAACCAGCAGTCTCATGACTCGTCTAAACAAGGAGCACCTCCATCCTCTTTTGGATTTGATGCTTAACCCCCATACGAATCACCAATCCTTTTGGTCACCAGTCTTCCATGGACTTAAGTGATGACCACTCCTACTTGTGTTCCTCTTGAACTAGCAGCACACTGCTTCCACAGCAGTGTCTTAATGCCACTATCTCTACAAACAAGTCAACTCTCCGTTGCTTCTCAATGGGCAACGCCTTTTCTTACTTGGTTTGGTTAGACACTGAATACTTCTTATGTCCCTGTACTAACACGTTCCTAGGATGCTTCTCTGGATTGTTTGGGATAGATCCTTGCGTAAACGAATCAAAAGAATCAAGTTTACCATGGTTTGTGGATCGATTGGTGACACAAAGAGGTGCGGATGATCTCCTTGATACTCCTAGGCACTAGATCGGATATGACACACCAAACTAGAACCCTTAGTCGCCGGATATGACTCACCAACAAGCTCTTACACTCGACAAAGATCAGAGAGAAGAGAGAAGACAAAAGGTTAAGAATAAAAGACTGTGTGCCTTAGAATGAGGTTTGCAAGAATTTAAATAGAAACCGAGGAACATGCTCCTTTAGGTTTCGAGAACTTAATGAAATAAAAACCATAGTTTAAAACTTATCCTAAGATAGAAATTTGGTCGGTCCTAAAATGCATACATATCATGCATATAATAAGATACATCAACTAGGTGATTTGTGAAGCAAACTAAGGCCTCGTTAAAAACATAAATTTAGAAAACCATTGGGACAAAACCAAAGGTAGTGAAAAAGAGCACACTTAGGTTGCTTGCCTAGTTGATGATCAGCTTGATAAAAGAGTAGCTTGAATGGTGGTGAGGGTGTCTTGGTTGATCAAGCTTCGGCCAAGACAATCTTCTTGTATGAGTGACATCTTAAGTAATCCTCCAATAGCTTCCTTGAGCTTCTTTGATCTGGAACGAGTCATAGGCCCTTCTGGAATGGATAAGGCATCTTCATCAATTGGTTTGTCCATAAACTCATCATATCCATTAGTTGGCTGGTCCATGATCACATCATCCCCTCCCTCTTGAAAAGGATTTGTCCTCAAATTTGGCTCATCTGCAACAAAAGGGATCACGTCAGTAACGTTGAAGCTATTACTCACATCATACTTACCTTGGAGGTCCAGCTTGTAGGCATTGTTTCTGGTCTTCTTTATGACCTCAAAAGGTCCATCGACCCGCAGCATCAGTTTAGATTTCCTTTCATTTGGAAATCTTTCTTTCCTTAGATGCACCCACACTTGGTCACCAACTTCAAACACCTTCCCACGTTTTCCTTTGTTGGCATGTTTGACATACTGCTTTGTTTTATCCTCAATGTTGCGTCTAGCTTGCTCATGAATCTGTTGTATCGTCTCAGCTTTCTTCTTACCATCCATACTAACTCTTTCACACTCAGGTAAAGGCATTAGATTCAAAGGATAAGTGGGATTGAACCCATAAACAATTTCAAATGGTGAGTATTTAGAAGCAGAATGCATAGCATGATTGTATGCAAATTCACAATGAGGCAAATAGTCTTCCCATGATTTCAAGTTATTTTTGATGAATGCACGGAAGAGAGTTCCTAGTGTCCTATTAACTACCTCAGTTTGTCCATCAGTTTGTGGATGACAAGTAGTAGAAAACAACAACTTAGTGCCTAGCTTAGACCAAAGGGTCTTCCAGAAATAACTTAGAAATTTAGCATTTCTATCTGACACTATAGTTCTAGGCATGCCATGAAAATGGACTATCCCTTTAAAGAACAAATTGGCTACGTGCAATGCATCATCAGTCTTATGGCAAGCAATGAAATGTTCCATTTTTGAAAACCTATCTACCACAACAAAGATAGAATCCTTTCCAGTTCTAGTTCTAGGCAGTCCTACAATGAAGTCCATAGAGATATCATTCCATGGATGATAAGGGATGGGTAATGGAGTGTACAAACCATAAAATTGGACCTTAGATTTAGCTTGCTTGCATGTTGCACATCTTCCACAGATTCGTTCCACATCTCTCTTCATGTGTGGCCAAAAGAAATAATCCTGCAAGACCTTAAGAGTCTTTGCAATTCCAAAATGCCCCATGAGGCTTACTCCATGGGATTCCCTAACAAACAAATCTCTCAAAGAGCAGTTAGGTACATACAAACGATTTTCATAGAACAAGAATCCGTCCTGTCTAAAGTAATGCCCAACAGGAAAATTTTCACTTGATTTGTATTCATCTCCAAAATCTTTGTAAGTTTCATACATTCCTTTGAGTTGTTGAAATCCTAATAGCTTGGCATCAAGAGTTTTCAATGTGAGAATTGAAAGAATATAGTGAAGAGTATGTGAGAATGATGTCTGGTCGTGTGTATCAAAAAGAATGAGAGATGGTTGATGGAAACTAACAACAAGCTAGGGAGAGTATTTGAGAGAATAAAGAGATTAAGTGAGTATCAAGAGTATTGGAGAGGTTGGATTCGTGAGTTACAAGAGAGAATAGAGAGACTGAGAGAATGAGAGAGTATTGTAACCAAGTATATGAAGAAAGAGATCTTCACTCTCCCTTACACAAGTCATTTACATGAGAGGCCTTTAAATAGGCAGTATGCACATAATAAATTAATCTAAATCTAGACAAACATAAACAAATGCTTTCTCTGGTGACACGACCCTAGGATGCTTCTTTGGTTGCTGGGAGGATAGATCCTTGCAAGAACGAATCAGGGACTCAAGTTCTTCAAGGTTTGTGGATTGAATGGTGACACAAGAGGGATGATAGAACTCTTGATACTCCTAGATGATTAGCTCGGATATGACACACCAAGTTAAACACCCTTAAGGCTCTGGATATGACACACCAGAAGGACACTCGACAAACTTCTAGAGAGAGAGAGAGCCGTGAAGAGAGAATAAAAGACTTGATAATAGATTGCCTGAGTACAATAGGGTTTCTGAAAACCCTTAAATAAAAGAAACCGGAAAACAAACTCTCTTGGGTTTCGAAAACATAAAATGAAAACTATAGTTTAAAAGATAACATAAGCTAAAGATAAATGAACTTCTAGTAGTCTTGGGCCGAGATAGGGCCTAGGTAATTTGTAAGACAAGTCGTGGCCTCGTTAAAAACCTTCCTCCAGAAAACCTCGTGGGACAAAACCAAAACAAGGAAAAGAGCACACACCAAATGTCTTGCCTAAACACTAACTCAGCTTGATGTAGAGATAGCTTGAATGGTGATCAAGATTTCTGGTATGGCTTAGACTCCTTAGGGTATGTGGACTTCTCTTCCTTGGTGTTTTGTAACCGGTTGGAGCCATAGTTAGTGCGTGAATGTCCCTTCCTCTTGAGCTGTTGTTCCACAAGAATAACCTTGTGTAACATCTCTTCTAACTCCACATAATGTTGCATGTCAACATTGTCTTGTATTTCTCGGTTTAGACCACATAGAAACCTTGCCATGGTTGCTTCTCTATCTTCAGATATGCTAGCCCTTAGCATGAGTAACTCCATCTCCTGGTAGTATTCTTCCACTGATCTTGAACCTTGAGTAAGCTTTATGAGCCTATGATGCAAGTCTCTATGGTAATGACTTGGAACAAACCTCTTGCGCATGATAGACTTCATCTATGTCCATGTCTCAACTGGTTCCTCACCATTCCTTCTATGGTTAGTAATGTACTGATCTCAACAGCTTAGAGCATAGTCATAGAACTCAGTAGCAGCTATCTGGATCTTCTTGTGATTTGTGTACTGCATACACTGAAAGACCAGCTCAATCTTCTTCTCCCATTCAAGATAGGCATCCGGATCAGCTTTCCCATGGAAGGGGGAATCTTGATCTTTAAACCAGCAAGCTCATCTCTCTGGTTTGTCCTTCCTTCTTGTCCACGCCTATGCCTCCTTTGGCTTTGTCTTGATGAAGAACTGATATGTTCATAGTAGTGATCAGTTTCTTCAGAGCCGGCATGCTCTTGTCGAGTTGCATTAGGTCTTTCTTCTCTCCTAGTCTCTCGGCTGTGACCTTGACCAGTAGCTCTTCTTACTTCCTCTCTGAACTCTTTGCGGAGCTCATTGATATTGGTCCTCATCATCTCGGTCATTGTTGCTACCATAGACTGATTCAGGTGAGCAGTCATGGCTTCCATGAGCAGCTTGTTCTTCCGGACTAACTCGGCTTCTTCTTCAGTCTCGGTCCCCATTGCTGCCTGCACCAAGGAAACACAATAACCAGTAAATAGATTCAAGGTAATCACGAGAAGCAAAAAGGAAAAAGCTCACACAAGAATTGCTTGCTCGGCAAGGTGATTTATGCGGCTGACTTAAGCAAAAAAAAACTAGGGCTTTCGCCTAAAAATCAAAAAAGGAAAGTGCACAAAACTCGTCTAGAACCCTAAACAAAATCGAGCAGCCCTAAACAATCCTAGTTCTACTTTTGTTCAAGATGATTAAAGAGTTTTGCGGCTGAAACAAAAAGATTTAAAGAGAAAAGAGACTTCCCTAACCAAAGTTGCTCTGATACCACATGACACGACCCTAGGGTGCTTCTTTGGTTGCTGGAAGGATAGATCCTTGCAAGAACGAATCAGGGTGATGTGATCATGGACCAGCTTACCAAAGAGGGTAAAGAGATCTTAGATGAGCCACATGATGCCACAATGCACCAGCAACCTGGTGATGATGCTTTGACTGTTCCAGAAGGTCCCATGACCCTTTCCAGAGCCAAAAAACTCAAGGAGACTGTTGTAGGATTACTCACTTCACATCCACAACAAGAAGAAAGTCTTGGACAAGGTTTGATGGTCCGAGATATCTTGATCACCATTCAAGCTATCTCTACATCAAGATGAGCTAGTGTTTAGGCAAGACATTTGGTGTGTGCTCTTTTCCTTGCTTTTGGTTTTGTCCCACGAGGTTTTCCAGAGGAATGTTTTTGACGAGGCCACGACTAATCTTACAAATCACCTAGGCCCTATCTTGGCACAAGATTACTAGAAGACCATTTATTTTTATCTTATGTTATTTTAAACCTATAGTTTTTATGTCATCTTTCCTGAAACCCTAAAGCATGTTCTTTGGTTTCTTTATTTAAGGGGTTTTCGCAAACCCTTGTGAACTTAAGCAGTCTTTTATCAAAAACCCTATTTCTCTCTCTCTTTCTCTAGTTGGCGAGTTTAGGTTTCTGGTGTGTAATATCCAGAGTCTAAAGGTGTGTAAGTTGGTGTGTCATATCCGATATATTCATCTAAGAGTATGAAGAGATCATCCATCCCTCTTGTGTCACCATTCAATCCACAAACCTTTAAGAACTTGAGTCTCTGATTCGTTCCTGCAAGGATCTATTCTCCCATCAACTAAAGAAGCATCCTAGGGTCGTGTCATGTGGTATCAGAGCAACTTTGGTAAGGGAAGTTTCTTTTCTCTTGAAATCTTTTTGTTTCAGCCGTAATACTGCTTTAACATCTTGAACAAAAGTATAACTAGGTTGTCTTATGGCTGCTCGAGTTTGATTTGTGTTCTAGGCGAAATTTTGAGACTTTCCTTTTTTGGTTTAGGCGAAAGCCCTAGTTTCTTTAAACCCTAGCCGCATAAGAAACCCTTGCCGAGCAAGTAATTTCTTTTAGTGTTGAATTTTTTTTGTTGTTCCTTCTCGTGTATTCTTGTGTAGAAATCTGATAAAATAGGGTTCCTTGATCTGATTTCTCTGTTTAGACTCTTCACATCCTTGATCAGAAAGATTTCGATTTGAATCTGTTTCTGGTTTTGCAAATTGATTTCTTTGTTATCTCTATTTGCTTCAAACTCATTGATCTCTTTTGTTAGAACTACTTACTGGCTTAATCTTTCTCTTGTCTCAGGTACCATGGCAAGAGATCAGAAAGGAGTCCTCACTAAGGATGAAAGGTTGTTACTTAAGGCTATGAATGCTCAGCTGCAGCAGAAGATGAAAGCCAGCCATGATAAATTTCGGCAGGAGTTTAGACAGGATCTCCAATAAGGTACTGGTCATAGTCGTGAGTCTAGAAGCAAAGAGAGGAGACTGAGACGTGGGCATGAAGGCAGAGGCAGTAGCAGAGACAAATTTGCTGATCAAAAGATAAAAATCTCTCCTTTCTATGGTGATGCTGATCCTGCTGCCTATGTGGAGTGGGAAGAGAAGATGGAGTTGATTTTCAGTAGTCAACACTGTGCTGAAAAAAAAGAAGGTTCATATGGCTACTGCTGAGTTTTGTGATTATGCTTTGAGATGGTGGAATCACTTGATAAGGTCCAAAAGACTTGATGGAAAAGAACCAGTGGAAACTTGGCATAAGCTGAGGACTTTGATGCGAAGAGAGTATGTTCCAAGACAGTACCACAAGGAAGTACTTCGAAAGCAGCCTGAGACAAAGCTACGTTCTTCAAACTCTCCTCAGAAACAACAAGACAGCAAGAACTCAAGTCCAGTTGGTTCATCAAGCAAAACGTCAACATGTTCCCTTGAAGATAGCATAAGGAAGGCAATTTCACAAGCGTTTAGGGATGTGGAGAAACCATTCAAACAGGCTAAGACTATACCTCCATCCTTAGAAATACAGAATCAAGCGCCATTCACTGCTGTCTCAGAACTCAATGATGCAGAACCAGACTCAGCTGCACAATCAGAGTTAACTGCACCAATTCAAGAAGCTCAAACATAAACATCTATGGTAAAAAGAAAGTCTGGGACAGAATAGGAGTGTTCTCTTTTCTTACCTCAGCCTGAATTTAATTTCAGTACTTCTTGTGGTGAGCTAAATTTTCTTGAACCGGTGCAACCGAGTAGCCTTGTTTTAGTGACACAGGTTGCAAAAGAAGAATCAGTAGAGAGAGGACCAGAGCAATCAACACCAGGAGAAGAGTTGGAACATCAGAACAGCTTGCAGTCTAATACAACTCCTAAATCCTTGTTTCATAACCTGCAAAAGCACTGTAAGGAAGCTAAAGTAGTTAGTTCTGTGCCTGAAATGTTTCTTAAAGTGAGTACTAAAGACATAAAACGTTTTGGTCTTGACAAAGTAAAAGATTTTTGTGTTTCAAATTCTGGTTTTGATAACATGCTTAAATCTCTTAAAGAACTGGAACCAGAAAACCTCTTTGATCAAAAACATTTTCAAAATAATAATAACAACATTTCTGGTCATGTTTTGAGTCTTGATCAGTTTCTGAAACAAAGCAAGAGCTTTGATCACTTTGAAAAGGTTTTACAGCTTGAGTTGAAACAAACTGATTTCTGTTTTAGAAAACCTTGTGATTCGTTTGCTAGAACTGAAGAGAAAAGTTTTGTTGTGAATTTTCCTAGGCATGATTTGATCACTAATGATTATCTTGCATCTACATATGTCTTGAAAGAACCTAAGAAGCTTCATGAACCGAAATTGCATCATGCTGGTGTTAGGTTTGAAATTTTGAAATCTGCAAATATCTCTGAGCTTGAGATTGATTGTTTGTGTGCTGAAAATGTTTATAAACGTGTGGGATATCTATTTGATGATATCTTATTGTATAACACGTTCTTTGATAAACTGATTGCATCTGAAACTTGAGATAAATGGTTCTAGATGTATTGTTTTGTTCCTTGTTAACATTCTGGTCTACAATACTTTCTTTGACATGATAACCCACTTGAGTTGTCCAAGAGAAGCTGAGAAATTTACAGGTGAAAATAGGGGCTATAAAGATCGGAGAATCAATGATGAATCCTTGGCTAAGTTGGAGACACAACAGGCAAACCTTGAAAGCTGTCTAGCCGCCAGTCTTGACATAGGAGAAGTCTGAGGAACATATCTCAACAACCACAAAGAATTATTCAACAAACTCGAATTCTATGGAAACTTAACTCATCAGGGTCTCACGTCGAATTGGAATCACGTCCAAAGCTTCTCAGGTGAAAGAGTTATGAGTTCTACAGCTTGGATGATCTTCTGTGTGCTTTATTTGAATTTTTCTGAGTTCAAAACATCTCAATCCTATCTATGGCGACCAGGTGAGCATGCTGAGGTAAGTTATCATGTTTTCAAGAGCTCTTTTATCTATTACACAGATATGATGCACTTGTTTTTGTCAAAAGAGCCATGTGCAGATTACGATGAAGCTTGGAAGCATACAGGGAGAAAGGACAAGCATGTGGAAGACAAGCAATTAAAGCCACCTGATTTGGATCAGGATATGCACCAAGACGTCACTGGCTTCATCCTCATCAAAGAAAAATCACCAGATTCAGCACACAAGCCAAAACCGAGCAAACACCAATTTGGGATAAGACTCTTACTCTTTGATAAAATATTATGTGCTAATTAGTTTTGTTTCAGTGTATCAGGAGTAAGGAGAACCAAATGGATCAGTACCTTTTACATATCCAAACCAGTCAGCAACAATGCCTATCAAAGAGGCTTGCAAGGCAAGTTTAATCCGATTTTAAACTTCAATGTTACTGACTTGGTCCCCTCTATTGCAGGTAAAACAGATTTGAGGACAAATCTTTTTGAAGAGGGAGGGGATGATGTGATCATGGACCAGCTTACCTAAGAGGGTAAATAGATCTTAGACGAGCCACATGATGCCACAATGCACCAGCAGCCTGGTGATTATGCTTTGACCATTCCAGAAGGTCCCATGACCCGTTCTAGAGCCAAGAAACTCAAGGAGACTGTTGTAGGATTACTCACTTCACATCAACAACAAGAAGAAAGTCTTGGACAAGGTTTGATGGTCCAAGATATCTTGATCACCATTCAAGCTATCTCTACATCAAGCTGAGCTAGTGTTTAGGAAAGACATTTGGTGTGTGCTCTTTTCCTTGCTTTTGGTTTTGTTCCACGATGTTTTCCGGAGGAAGGTTTTTAACGAGGCCACGACTTGTCTTACAAATCACCTAGGCCCTATCTCGGCCCAAGACTACTAGAAGACCATTTATTTTTATCTTATGTTATTTTAAACCTATAGTTTTTATGTTATCTTAAACCTATAGTTTTTATGTTATCTTTCCTGAAACCCTAGAGCATGTTCTTTGGTTTCTTTATTTAAGGGGTTTTCGCAAACCTTGTGAACTTAAGCAGTCTTTTATCAAAAACCCTATTTCTCTCTCTCTCTCTCTCTAGTTGGTGAGTTCAGGTTTCTGGTGTGTAATATCCAGAGTCTAAAGGTGTCTAAGTTGGTGTGTCATATCCGATTTATTCATCTAGGAGTATCAAGAGATCATCCATCCCTCTTGTGTCACCATTCAATCCACAAACCTTGAAGAACTTGAGTCTCTGATTTGTTCCTGCAAGGATCTATCCTCCCATCAACCAAAGAAGCATCCTAGGGTCGTGTCACAGGGACTCAAGTTCTTCAAGGTTTGTGGATTGAATAGTGACACAAGAGGGATGATAGAACTCTTGATACTCCTAGATGATTAGCTCAAATATGACACACCAAGTTAAACACCCTTAAGGCTCTGGATATGACACACCCGAAGGATACTCGACAAACTTCTAGAGAGAGAGAAGCCGTCAAGAGAGAATAAAAGACTTGATAATAGATTGCCGGAGTACAATATGGTTTGTGAAAACCTTTTAAATAAAAGAAACCAGAGAACAAACTCTCTAGGGTTTCGAAAACATAAAATGAAACTATAGTTTAAAAGATAACATAAGCTAAAGATAAATGAACTTCTAGTAGTCTTGGGCCGAGATAGGGCCTAGGTGATTTGTAAGACAAGTCGTGGCCTCGTTAAAAACCTTCCTCCAGAAACCCTTGTGGTACAAAACCAAAAGCATGGAAAAGAGCACACACCAAATGTCTTGCCTAAACACTAACTCAGCTTGATGTAGATATAGCTTGAATGGTGATCAAGATATCTCGGATCAAACCTTGTGCAAGACTTTCTTCTTGTTGTGGATGTGAAGTGAGTAATCCTACAACAGTCTCCTTAAGTTTCCTGGCTCTGGAACGGGTCATGGGACCTTCTGGAATGGTCAAAGCATCATCACCAGGCTGCTGGTGCATTGTGGCATCATGTGACTCATCTAAGCTCTCCTTGCTCTCTTTAGTAATCTGGTCCATGATCACATCATCTGGGAAGTAGAAGTTTCCAAGAGGGTAAGGACAAGGGGAGGCTCGTTCAGCTGAGGAGAAAGGGACACGAGAGAGATAGTGACCAGGTCTGATGAGTGAAAGTGACAGGCCAGCAACAACTCTCTCCTTACGCTTAACATGTGACTTTCTTCCATATTTGAATTTGAATCTGTTAAAACTCTCAACCAACGGTTTCCTTAGCTTCTGGAGACCCTCAACTCGTGTTCCCATCAGTACCTTGCCTCCCAAGGCAAGTTAGGTCATAGTAGATTGCTTGTGATCCAAGTCTGTACAGACAGCCTTCTTTCTCTCAACTAATCAGACTCTTCTCTTCTTCTTATCTCTTTATTTCATTCCAATATTCTTATCTTGATTTTCTTTGGCAGGTCATCTTGATCACACTCAGCCATGCTTCTTTCTTTTCCATATAACAATAACTTGGTTCACAAGTCTGTATGAACCAGTCTCAACTTGAAGTATCCATATCACTTCTTATTGTTGTCTTCTTTATTTCTCTTCATCCATACTTGGATCATGAGCCAGCTTCTTCTTGGGGACATTCTCTTTTTCATTTCAACACTCCCTCTCAAGCTTGACCATAGGAGACCCTTGGAAAATCTTGGAACTAAGAGTACTTGCCAAATTAAAAACCTAAGGGTGGAAAACCTCATGGGATAAAACCAACACTTCGGGAAAAAGAGTGCAAGCATCTCAGACTAGGGATTGGC